>WYDI02141165.1:0-81109 GCA_009867235.2 Psittacus erithacus | reverse complement strand
AAAGTTAGAAACACAGTGCTGCACCAGCCACTAAGAAGGAGAAAAAATGACTGCTACTGCTGAACCCATGACATCACCTTTGACAATGTTGTGACATTTTGCCTACTTTAAAGAAATTTCAAAGCTCCACTTGCACTTTGTATTTCCAAGTTTCTAAGGATAGCAGCTGTCTGCAGCTGACCCTGCTTAGAGTACTATGGCATGATAGACTTTTTCTTCTAAGCAAGAGGCAAACAGAAATGTGCCTGGAGATCAGCTTGTTCCATGCAAACTTGCTGTTATTGTGCAATAGTTGGGGTTTGCTATATATACACTGCAAGATACTGGCAATTAGGTGCCCAAGAGTGATAAGTTTCTCAAATGTGTGCCTTTTGGCTCTGTTAATACTCCCATTGAGTCACACAGATGTGGCAGTTATTCTGCCCTAAAGAGAAAGCAGAACAGGCTCCATCATCATCTCCGAGTGTTTACTCACTGCTGTCATTTCTCTCTCCCCCAGAAAAGCCCTAATCTAGATACTTCACTCAAATGCTTGCATATCCTTCAAAGAGGGACTAGGAATGATTTGTTTTATCCCTGCAAGAGGGGAAGCCTTGTCACCTGGTGCTGGATTCCTGTGCTTCCTTGTTAAGCAGGCTTTACAGCAGCGGGATTTTATTTTAAATCCCAAACCAAAATAATACCATTTTCTCATATTGGAAAAATATGAGAAAAATTTTCAGGTGTCCCTGTAGAAATGTAGTTACAGCTGAGTTTTTGCTCAAAGGAAAAACAGGACTTGTTATGAGAGGCTGCAAACATATAAAGGCAGTTTGCGTCAAATGGGCAGTTGAACTCTTCCCATAAAATGGAGAGACTTAATCCATCTCCTTCTTTAGATGGAAAGATCTGCACTTGTCAAATTACCTAACAGTTGGACAGAATAAATATACACATCTACCTTGGCTGTGTGATTTAATGTAGTATCATTCTGTGTTTAACATACACCAGCTCAGAAGGTAGCCCTGCCTTTTCAGCCAGGTTTAGACTGATGTTTTTCCTGTGCAGATCTGGATAGAGTTCCACTCTCACAGCGGTGTAATGGCTGGTGTTTTGGAATAGATGAAAGAAAATCTCCTGGCTTTGGCAATTTAATTTTGACTGTAAGGGGAACTTGAAACCAAAGTGCAGTGTTCAGCTACTGTGAATTAACAGCTATGTAATTGTCTAGTGGTTTTCAACTGTTGGTTGTACAGAGTGAAGCCAAAATTTACTTATCTCGCTATTTATTTATATAATCTTGGCTACAGTTACTTGCGGGATGCAATTTACCATTTCTAGGAGATCTTTATTAATACAGTGAAAGAAAAATTCCACAGCACTAAATGGATGCTGTAGAACGCATTGATTAGACTGTAGGATGATTGTGCACTGATTAAGAAAGAGTTTAAGTGCCTATAAATAAATTTCTCCAAGCTGATAGCAGGGTATTCTTTGCCTTTTAGTAGTATCTGGTTAAAAATGCAGTGCCTGAGGGAATTGGAAAAAAACCATTCAAGACCTTGAACCAAGGGAGAGGGAAACAAATGAGACATTTTCCAAGCAGTATCATTTTACTGTGAAATTTTTATCCAATTACCAAAGTTTAAATCTTTACAGAAAGCAACATGTGTCCTAACATGTTCAGTATGTGTGAGATGCCAAAAACCAAGCTCTGGGTTGGAAATGCCAAGGGCATCTCTCCTTACAATTAGCATCAGAATTAGAAGACCTGTGTTAGATCCTTAATAGATATTTCCTATATCCAAGGGCATGGCTAATTGGGGAAAATTAAATGGCAGACACTCTCTCTGGGAACACTCTTTTAAAGAGCAGCACCCATGCAAGAATTGCTCCCAGTTCAGCTGGTAAATCTCCATGAACCTGCTGAGGTCTGTTACTCTGAGTCACTGTAGGTAGAGGGAATGAAAACACTGCCCCATAAAGAACAATGCCCCACTATATCTATTTGTTGTTTGCCTTGTCTCATTAGTGTTTTATCTGGGTTAGTTACTGCATGCTGGCTAATGCAGTAACTTGTAATTAATTTTAATTCTTCTTCCCTTTCTAGTAAAGTCAGTTTGCAAATAATCTTGAACGGCTCATCACTGAGGACAAATGCCAAAGATCTTGCAGACAAATTATGAAAACGGTGAGACCACTAGTCAAGCTGCTATTAAGAGTAACCAGAGTGTCTAGCTCTACTCCAAATTAGCGCTGGATAGTGTTGGGTGATAGAAGCCACGAGGCAGATCATATTTTTGTGACACGCAAGGTAAATAGGCAACGTTGACCATGGCTCTGCTTCTGTAGCCGGTGGGACCACTCGTCCGCTGCGGGTGTGGCCTGTGTGTGGTGAGGGGACAGGCGCTGGGCCCGGCGAGGTGGAGGTGCTGGTCATGGTTTCCTCCCTTGAGTGGCAGGTTTTTCCGGAGCTGTTTTCCGCACCAGGCTCCTGCTGCAGCAGCAGGGTCAGTGCTGACAGCAGTGCAAGCATAAACCCAGAAGTTCTCCGCTAACTGAATTTTTTTGGTCTAAAATTGAAAACGGGATTGCTCCCAGTGGCCGAGAGGACAAAAAAGCGTCCAACCCGCTTTATGAAGGCATTTTAAGGACACACTGGAGGCTTCGCACAGGCCCGAGTGTACCGCGGCCCCGGACACATACGTTCCCCCGCCCTGCGGAGCAGGAGACACAACTCTCGCCCGCCTCCCAGAGGGTGGCCGAGCCTCGGAGTCTGTCAGCGGCGTCTCCACATTCCCCGACAAAGCTGCCCGGCACGGCCGGATAGGGGCTGCCACACGAGCCAGGGCCGGGCGGCTGCGCAAGGCCCGACGGGAGCTGTAGTCCTGAGGCAGCCGCATTGCGCTGCCAGCCGGCGGTAAGGATTTCAGCTCCCAGCATGCCTCGGGGCAGGGAGCCCCTCCTGCGGTCCTCCTGCCGTCGGCGGGGCTTGGCCTCCGGGCTGTGTGCGTGGAGCAGGAGGCAGGGCGGCGCGGCGGGCATGGGCGGCGGCAGCGGCGACAGGGAGTGAGGCGGCTGCCGCGATGTGGCTGAAGCCTGAGGAGGTGCTGCTGAAAAATGCCCTCAAGCTGTGGGTGCAGGAGCGCTCCAACCCATACTTCGTGCTGCAGAGGCGGCGGGGCTACGGCGAGGAGGGCGGAGGCGGGCTGGCAGGTACTGCCCCCCGGGGCCAGGGCACGGTCTCCCCTCGGCTCGGGGGCGGGGCGGGGCCGCCTCAGGCCCGGTCTCAGGGGCGGTCGGGAGAAGGGGCTGGAGGAAGGGCTGAAAGGGGAGAATGGCTGGTCACTGCTCTTGGGATCCTCGGTCCAGAGGGGAAAGCAAAGAGGGGAAGGCCTGACCGAGTTTTGGAGCTAGTGACCTTCATGGGGTTCCTCATGTGGTTCTCCTCTTCCACTCACCCCCCGTTTCTCTTGCATGGGAGAGGCATTTCAAGACATCCCACCGGGAAAAGGGAAGGGTTAAGTTTCCACCACACTCCTTGTGGGATGGGGCCTGCAGGTGCTCCTGGGTGCAGAAGATCTTGGTGGGATGTACATCCTGGCAGGGCTGGAGCTGGCTGCTGCCTTTGGGTGGTACCTGGAGCTGAGATCAGTGCAGCCCAACACTTGGTTCTAGTTTAACAGCCCTTTGCATCAAGGGACACTTGGCAGGGTTAGATTTGCAGCTTGTTGGAAAAGGACACATGGAAGAAATGATGTGTCTGTCTTACTTTGGCAAGATACTCATTCCACATCCCTTTTCCTGCATTCATCTGTGGCTGCTTGAAATGAGCTCCTGCTCTGGCATTTCTGGTTGGTTATTTCAGTAACAAGCATATGATTTGATGGAGCTTGTCAGAAGAGGTGGATCAGGAAAGTGACAGGGGCCAGTATATAATAATAAACTCCACTGTATAATAAACTTTATTTCATGAGAACTTAAAGGTATGGAGCTGAGTTTCTATTGTTAATTCTTGTCTGTCTGTGTCATTGTGCACTGCAGGGATACCAGCTACCGCTGAGACCTCTGTTGTGGTAGCTATTCAGATGAGAACTGACTCCTTCATAGTCTGGTGGCATCTGAAATGCTACAGGGAAGCAGAGTAAAGTTGTTTCTGGATGAAATATGATTCTGGAGCAGTTTGCATCAGTTGCATCTCTTTGGGTTATCAAGGCACTCTCTAGTTGCATCATCGTAAAACAAGCTGTGTTAAACATGAGGCATAATTATTTTGTCGAAACACTTATCCATTCTACTGGATGAAAACACAAAGTCCCAACTTTTGGGTGATGAATTTCAGATCCCAGCTGGAGCATTCTTCATTGACATCTGAACCACTTGAAGGGCACAAGTTAAGTGTAAGAAGAAAGCATCACAAAATCCCAGATTCTCTTTTAGGCATATCATACTGTTATAGGTAGATAATGCTAGGCTTCATGTTGGAACCACGGGTGGCATCTTGCAACCTTGGAAGTCTGGGTGGGCCAGTCTCTGGCCTGGTATCTTTGGAAACCAGGGAAGCTGAGCTGGTATGAAGGTTGTCTTTCTGTGTGATATAATTCATGTAAGAACTATGACTGAAGTGAAAGAATGAGACCTACAATGAGGTATTTATTTAAAAACATCTTCCTAGGCTTACAGCTGGATAGATAGCTGGGACCTCCTAGTGCCCTTTGGTTTTTGTTGAAGGTGAGGCTTCTATCACTAGTATTTTGTCCTTGATGGCATTTGGCAGCATGGAAAACCACAAATGGAATGGTTCCTGTAATATGCTTTTTTTAATGTGTCATTACACATTTTATTTCTGTAGCTTTTCTCATAATGTTAGATTTGTACAGATTTCATCTGTACAAGTTACGATTTTCACTGGACAGAAGCAAGAAGAGTGAGATGTTACTGGATTAAAATTGTGTTTAAGAAAGAATAACAAGGAAATTGGAAATAATGCAGTTACTTTTGTATTTGCAGGTTTGGAAATATTCAAACCCTCTAGGTACAAGCAAACATAATTTGCTGTGTGTGATTTAGATTTTATATTGCTGTGTGTCACTCAAGAAAATTAGTGCTTGCTTTAGAAGAAAATCCAGTGATCAACTATTCTCTTACGAGGTCATCACAAACATGCCAAGTAAAATCTTGTTCTCCAACAGCATTTTTCAGCTGGTGGAGAGGTAACTGGCAGCATGGAGTGACTGGGGAGGTACCAGTGAAAGGGACAGGTAGCAGTGTAAGACTAAGTCTTCAGGGAAGGAAGGAACAATGCCTCAGGGCAGGAACTGGAAGATGAGCAGTGCTTCAGGGTTTGAATAGCAGTAAAGCTGAGGAAGCAATTAGCAAAGGATTCCCAAGAATAGACAGTACACTTGGTTGGGCTCCTTTAAGTTGGATAGACTTTAAGGAGGGGAGATGTGAGTTTTGAGAAGCAGACAACAGCTGGAGAAGGTGCAGACCAAGGGGAAAAAATATATGATAACAGAGAAACTTCCCTGAAGGAAGGCCGGGAATTCCCGTGCTGTCCTTCTGTTTAGACAGAAGGCTGCAGTTGAATTTGAATGACCTCTCTGGACTGACTGTTACAGCATGACCAATTTGTAATCTGTTCATGATACAGTTTGCTCCTATAGTTTGTGTCCACGGACAGCATGGTTCTGAGTTGGCCAGTGTAGATGAAAATGAACAGAAATAACCTTGTGCTGGTTTTGTTTAGCCTTGGCTCTCTTCCTGCAGGTGTGTGCCTGCTTAGCTTTACATGAATGCACGTGCCGTAACCAAGCTGTAGTGAGATTAGGCATGTTAGTCACAAGGATGTTGCTTCAGTGCTAGTTTAGACAGGACTTTGGCTAGGAGGTGGGTATTCTGGGAGCAGTTATATGAATGGGTATTTCATGTCATAAAATACCAATCTTTCACTGAAATTCAATAAAAATACTTAATTTCTCCTTCTGTTGTTACAATTTGCCTCTTTCTGCTTGAGAAATTTATGTAAAATACAACCATACGAAGAGGAAAACTTTAAATGAAATGCATGGTTGGAACTAGTCTTCCCTACCTGTTGTGTGTGCTGCACTTGGGAAGGTAGGGAAAACCTCTGACTCTTAAAGTCCTGAATTTACTGTGGCAGCTATTGCTTATAATTTTCCCTACTTTCAAGGATATCTTTATTGCCACAGATAGGCCAGATTGATTGACACATAAGGGCTTCAATACACACCAAAGTTTAATGAGTTACTGTTGTCTTACCTGAGTCATAACCACTGACCATAATGTACTTGAGTTGCTGTAAATGGATATTAAAACTTTTATTCACTGAAGGCTTAGTTAACCTGTTTTACGTCTCAGCTGACTAAGAATATTTGCATCTCAGCCCATGCTCAGTATTTCATTAATCTGAGGTTTCTTAGTCATGAGATCAAGTTCACTTGGGAAATAAAATTAAGAAAAACATCCAGAAAACACACTTCTGTGCTTAATTGAGGAAGTAGAAAAACAGGGTCTTATTCAAAAGTTAGCATGGGTGTGTTTTAAATCAAATACACAGAGACAATGGCTTTTCTTGGTTTTTTTGGTGTGTACTTGTATTAGTCTAGTGAAAACTGGACCGAAATGCTCTGTAAAGCTGTTTGCTGTTATGGAAGGAAGCTTTATCCTGTCTCTGTGAATATATATTTGCTGTGGTAGAGATTTACAATTTGGGCCTCCTGCATTGTTGTAATTTGGCAACAGTTCACTCTGATGTTTCTCCCCTGATTCTGTATCCTGTGCCAGAGAAGCCTTTGTGGAAGTTACATAGCATCTGCTGTGTTACTCTGCTAGATTTGGTTTCAACTGACCTACATCTTTTGATCTTTTTTTAAAAGGTTTTGATGAAATTGCAGACGATTTCAGTTGTAGCTGGGATACCTGAATTTGTCTTTGCTTAATTATACAGCTGGTTTTGGTTTTGTAGTAAATCTGTACATTTCACTTGCTATTCCTATTGGTTATATTCCTCGCAGGAATTACATTGCCTTCAAGATTTATTTTTCTTTTTAATTCATGATTTATGAACAGTTTGACTTTATGGTACAAAAAACCCTAAACAATCATTTGAAGTTCATGATTCTTATTCTTCATATTTATATTTCTTCAAACCTAAACATTTTAGTTGCCGTGACCTAGCTATTAAAAACCTCTCTTAAGGTTGCTGTATGCTTTCTTGCTGTGAGGTGTCCTCTGTAGGATTCTGTGGAGTCTTTTCATGTACCTAAGCTGAAAGCTTAGGAGAATGCCTATAAATGGTTTTAGCTCTTTACCCCACACTGGAGCAGTGTGTTCCTGAGGAACTGCACACTATGGGAGGGACCCACGCAGGAGCCCTTCATGAATTACAGCCTGTGGGAAGGGCTCTTGTTGAAGTTCATGGGGGACTGCCTCCTGTAGGAGGGACCCCATGCTGGACCAGGGGAAGAGTGTGCGAAGTCCTCCCCTGGGGAGGAAGGAGGAGCAGAAACAAGGTGTGAGGAATTGACTGCAACCCCACTCGGTGTTGCACTGTGCCACTGGAGGGGAGGAGGTAGAGAAAATTTGCAGTGAAGTTGAGCCTGGGAAGAAGAGAGGGGTGGGGAGAAGGTGTTTTGAGATTTGGCTTTATTTCTCATTATCCTACTCTGATTTGTTTGGCAATAGATTAATTTTCAGTTCCTCAAGCTGAGTCTGTTCTGCCTGTGACAGTAATTGGTGAGTGATCTCTCCCTGTTATTATCTCAACACACAGGCCTCTCCTTATATTCCTCCCCCACCCTGGTCTAGCTGAGGAGAGGAGTGATAGAGCAGCTCGGTAAGCTTGTTCAGCCAAGGTCAACCCACCACGGCTGTCTGTCACAGACTTACTTGCTTTACAGTATTTTTCCCCTTTCGGTTCTGCTCTGATTAGCCTTTGAATTCTTTAGGTTGTAGAAGTGCGCAGTTGTTGCCACTTTGGGAAAGCTTTTACAATACTTTCAAACAGCTCCTTTTTATGATGATGTAAATAAACTAAAAGCAAGAACTCAGTTGTACATCGAAGTGTCTACTTTCAAAAATCCATAGTGTAATGGGTCTGACCAGTGTTGTGCTAATAGAACATTTTGGTTTGTAAGGAACTCTTAAAGTCCTATAAATATTTTACTTCCCTTAACACTTCTAATGTAGCAAATCAGGCGGCTGCCTGATCCAGTTTTAATATAATTAATTATTGACCTCAAAGGCACTATTATGCATTAATGTTGTGCGGGACAGTGTCGAACGCTTTGCACAAGTGCAGGTAGATGACGTCAACTGCTTTGCTCCTGTCCTTCAGTTCCGTAGCCCCATCATAGAAGGTCACCAAATTGGTTAGACAGGGTTTCCCCTTAGTGAAGCCCTGTTGGCTGTCACCAGCCACCTCATTGTTTTTCATGTGCCTTAGCATGGTTTCCAGGAGAATCTGCTCCAAGATTTTGCCAGGCACAGAGGTGAGACTGACTGGTCTGTAGTTCCCTGGGTCTTCCATTTTCCCCTTCTTGAAAATGGGGGTTATATTTCCCTTTTTTTAGTTGTCGGGAACTTCACCTGACTGCTCTGATTTTCAAATATGATGGACAGTGGCTTAGCAACTTCATTCGCCAGCTCCTTCAGGACCTGCAAGTCCTTCAGGACTCCCTTAGGATTTCATCAGGTCCCATGGACTTGTGCATGTTCAGGTTCTTAAGATGATCTCAAACTTGATCCTCTCCTACATCGGGTGCTTGGTGAAATAAATATAGAAGAAGAAAGTGGTGTTGCCTCCAAACAGCAAAATGCTGGGCAGTTATTTTCATGTAGCAATTGCCATAAGTTGGTATAACTGATAGCAAAATTCATTGCTGATGTATTTTGGTGCATGTCTCTTGAGCTAATTTTGGTATTTTGCTAACTGAGTGTTTTAGAGACTTCTGGGAAGAACACAGCCTTATTTCAAAGCTATTCTGGGTTTGTTGCCCTTTATTTTATTTTATTTTATTTTCTAAGATATTTTAACCTATTTATTTAAGTATCAGTGGTATTTCCCAGTAGTTTTACTCATGCAGATATAAAACAGAAAGTGTTTTCTAAAAGCAGAGCCCTTTTTCCCTGTAATTGTGCATCACCTTCCATATCTACAGCTGAAGTCATTCCCTGAGTGAGGCAAGAGAATAATTTAGGTGGACTCCTGAGTAGAAACCAGGGGATCTAGCTTTGAGTAAGGATGAGCATAAATTATCTTCGGTAGCTTATCCCTAAAATTGATTGAGAGCAACGTGTATTGCATTTCATTGGCAAGGGATTAGCAATTATTGGAGCTGTTTTTTCCCCTTGCCTCCCTTACAGAGATAATGCTAGTGTCTAGGCTGAGCAGTTACTGATCCTTTTGTTAGTTACTCCCTTATTTTACAACTAATATCCTTGCCATTATACAGGTGAATTTTAAATTTCTGTAACCCTGGAATGAATCATTCTTCAGTAGGCTTGTGTGAATGGAGTCAGCAGAGTGCCAGCAAACCCCTCAAGCTGTGATCATACTTGCCTGAGGGAACATGGTTTTTGATTTCCTGATGGGAAGGAGCAATAAAAGTGGGTGTTTGCTGAGAAACACCCAAAACCATGTAGTTATGGAAACCCTGCCTGATAACATAGCATTCAAAAAACTCACTGCTCATAGAGCACTTCCAGGACTAGGATAAGATGGTGAGACTCTGCTGATTCCTCACAATATGCCGGTGGCCACAGCCATAGAATTAGTTTGTAATGTACTGGAAATTTATTGGCTTAGATGCCGTCCTGTAGTCTATATCACATTTGTAGGCAAAGCAGTGTTGTCTAGTGGGACTGTTGATAAGATAGTGTTTTTGATTAATATAATGAGCTGGTCTTTTGGGGCTTCTTGTGTTTTTCATCACTTTAGGCTTTTTGAAGAGAAGCAAAAGCATTCTGAAGCTTGAATAACCACAGCAAGGTAGTCATACAGGCTTTATGCTGAGTGCGTATCATGGAAAACTGTGTTCTGAGGGTAATTGTCCAGGCTTCTCAATTTTGTCTTACTTTGCTTTCTTGTATTCTCTCACAGTGGTTAGTTTTCAGAATTTGAGAGGGTATTGATGGAAAGAAAGTGAAACATAAAGTACCAGAAGCCAGCCTAAAAATTCTGAAATAACTTTTGAGAGATGCATTTGAAATTGTCTAAATCTAATGTCATTCGTTGTCAAGGATGGCAAGCATTTTCTAACTCTAGTGTGGTATGAGCAGCAAAACTTTTGTGTGTACAGAAAGTGTGATATCATGTTCTTATATAAAAATGGTGAGATTTTCATAAAAAGCAGACATAATGGAATTAGTCTCTTGTAAGAGCTGTTTCCTGTGACTGGAAAACAGAACCACATTAAATAACTAAGAGGTAGTTCAGTTACTGCTTGTGCTCATTGAAGGCTGGGAACTGCTGGTACATTTCAGATTGGCCTGTGATTTACCATACTACATGGCTATTGCTTCCAAGGTGATCATCTCAAAAAACTTCATCCTCATTTTGTATTTCTAATGGCTTTTAATGGATCAAAATACCATCACCTTACAAAGAGGTTCCTCTTGGAGCACTTTTTGCTTAGCTCATTTGTGCTTTTTTTCTCAAGAGTTCATTAGTTGTTTTTTGAGTATCATTCCTGTTCACTAAGAAAGAAATTAGAAGTGAATGTACATTTCAGAACCTTAGTTTCACTATGCTGTATGCATTTTCTTGAACACAACAGGTCTTCTTGTGGGAACATTAGATGCGGTGTTGGATTCTACATCGAAAGTCGCCCCATTTCGCATTCTGCATCAGACACCGGACTCTCAAGTTTACTGGTCCATTGCATGTGGTATGTACTGTGATCTGTTTTTGGGTTAATTCTCTCACGTCATTATTCATTCGCATGACCTCTGAATGGCTTAAAATAATTGCAGACCTGAGATTGACAATAGTGTGTGGTTCCAGGTTTTCAGAATTTGTCTATATCTATTACAACTTCCTGTTGTCTACTTGCTGCAGGTACTAAAGCCTTGGTACTCTCTTAGAATAACAATAATATAATCTTTTCTTCTATAAACTGCATGTCTAACTTGTCACAGTTTAGAATGATAGGAGTAAGTTAACGAGAACACTAAATGTGCTGTAGGTAGGAATAATAGCAGCTACTTATCCTAATTTATTTTTTTTTTTTCTACTCTATCTTTGCCTTTTAAAAATAGCTGGGTTCCCAGTCATGGTCAGAGCTGGATTATTCCTCGTATCTGTTGCTCTGGTCGTGTAAGAAAGTTCTTTCTTTTCCTCATGTTGTATTATTAATCAGTATGAAATAGAAAAGAAAGTTGACCTTGGGAGTGGAGTATGTGATTTTTTCCAAGAGCATGCCTTTGCTGCCGTGCATGGGTTTATTTTGTTGTCTTTCGGTTTTGTTTTTAGTTTTATTTTAAATTTTGCAGCTTTTCCTGAAAATAAAATCTTAATTCCTTTATGGAGGCTGCTTAACTACTGGGTGTCCAAAGAGACCTCCATTCCAGAAGGATGCTTTTATTCTTTACATGCGTCATTGATTTTACTTCTGAGACATGGTCTTGTCTTTATATTGAAATAATACTGTCATGTGGTCTAATGCCAAAAAGTCGCTATTGTGAAATTAATCTAGTTCTGAGGCTTTTTGAAAACACTATGAACATAGAATCATAGAATTTTTTGGGTTGGAAGGGACCTTAAAGATCATGTAGTTCCAGCCCCACTGCCATGAGCATCAATAATTACAGTGAAAAAGAGCTATACATTTTAGTTAATTTTTCCATGCTTTGATTTTTTTGAATCAGTAGTGTTTTTTAAAGAGACAAGCCTCCATCTAGACTTCTTCAGGCTCCAGGCCTTCTTTTTGGTTGCCTCTGGCAAAATACGAGCTTTGCAGGAAATCCACCATTCTGCAAACACTTACATGCATGAGTAATTCCACTAGCAAGTGCTATGCTGTTGTTGCACTGGATTTTGCTGTTACCACTTTATTATAGATCTTCCTTGCTTCACCCTAAACTAAAAATTGTGCCTCTTGCTGTCTTTTTTATCCAGTTAGCTACTTTCAGAATGCAAATTTGTTCTTTTAGGTGTTTAGTTAATAATTTACACATTTCATGCAGTAATCCTAATCTGTTCCTGCTCACATTCTGCAAGGACTTCTCTGAAGGGCAGTAGTCAGTGAGAAAACACTTTAATAGTGATTTCAGGTAATTCAGCACATGTCACTTTAAAAGGGCAGCCTTATAAAGTTGATAGAATTTGAACAGTTTGTGAATTGGAAGTAAATAAAATTTTGGAACTACTTTTGAGTAAGTCAGAACTGGTGGTGACAGGCTGTCAAAAAGGTACTTTGATAAGTATGTTGGAAATACACTCTGGGGAATTCTAATGGTCAGGCCTTGGGAAAATACGAAATGTTATCTTCACCTTGGGACTGAATTGATATCAGTTCTGTGCTGCGTAAGGGTACTTTACAACAAAAGGCTACATACTGTAGTTGTACTCTGTGTTCAGAACCAGATCGTTCCTCCTATGAAGAAATTGAAAAGACTACATTTTGTTCTTACTATTAGATATTAAAGATCTGAAGCAGTGCTCCCAAATAATTTAAATATTTGTTAGAGTGTTTAATCTTTACTGTGTCACTTCCATGCCTCTGATTTGTACTGTGACTCAATAATTGGTCTGCATGTCTAGTCTGAGAAAAATAATTAGTTTGCAGTTTAATTGCTATGTTAATTACTCTTCACATAATTTTTTAAAGTGTTGTTGCAAATCCACTCTGTGTAGTGCAGTATAACTGTTTAACTCTATTTAGAACAATTTCTATTCATTCCCAAGGCAACTTTAACTAATTCTGTGGAGTCCATTGAAAGTTGTTTAATTACTCTGTCAAAGTAAATTGAGAAAAAAGAAATTATTAAAGGTGTGTTCTTGCTTAGGGGTATTGATAGTGTGTGATTGCGCTGACTGATTTTATTTGTGAGCATTCCTGTGGAGGATGAAGCTGTCACTTAATTTATATTCTAGAATCCCTTTATTCAAGCATATGCAAATTCTGTCTCTGTCTTTCCCTCTTGCTGTCTCCAATCTGATGGGGAGCCATCTGTCTTCAGGGATTGACTTAGTCCCAGACTGATTTTGCTGGGCTTCTACTGTTGTTTCACTAGTAGCATCTCTGCCTTTTACCTATTACCACTTGCATAATTTGTAATTGAGTATGTGAAAAGAGTAAGGTGAATTATCATAAGAATTTTGAAGTTGGCCTAGCACAGTTCTTTAATTATAGAAGTAGCTAGTGGGTAAGAGTGTTCATTTGTGTTTAAAGTAAATGAATACTCTTAATGTGTTTCTGGAAAGTTCAGGTGAGAGAAGTTTTTCTTTGCTGTATAGTTGCAGTGAAACCTAAATTAAAATCAGTGTAAAGTAAGTAGAGTGACACGATTTTCTTTTCTCTGAGGTGTTTGAAAATGCAGTATTTATATTTTTAGAACACTGAATTTTATCTTGGTTCGATGTTTTCTGCATTCCTTATAGTTATTGTTAACAGGTGTTTTAAGTTATTCCTCCTTTTGCACAATGGATTGTTTGGAATTACACCATAAGCAGAACTTTATCGTAGGTAGGATGACATTGCTTCCTGAATGGTGATTGCCTGAGCTTTAGCGTGGTTGGAAATATAGTTAAACCGTGACTTGACAGAGAATGAGATAAAACCATGACTTATACTGAGCACAAGTAAGCACCAATTGCTTGTTGTAAGGAGCGTAGGTGGTTGTTTCAAGTATCTAAAGAGAAATCTTTGCTGCCTTCAAGGTTATGGTGATGTGGGCTTTACATCCTTACACATGTTGAAAGGGATTTTGCGCAGCAGGTCTAAGGTCAGGAATTCTGCTCTGGAAGCTGTTCATGGGCCAGTGATGAAAGCTGAGAATATTAAAGGCCCAGATTTTATTTTCTTCTTAGTCTCATGAGTTTGATTTCACATTTCCCACTTTCTAGACAATTAGACTGGGACTGTCTAGCAATACTTTGCCACTCATGTTGAGGCGGTACTGCTGAGCTGTCATTCCAGGTCAGGCTTCATTGCTGAGCCCGACAATGTTGATAAAGCTGAGATGCTTCTGGAGGTATAGGCTAGAAATATAACTGCATAAAGGGCTTGAAGATAAAAATAGAGTAATGCACATTTTCAGTGTACACCAAATATGTTTTTAGCGTACACAAGAGTTGGACAATGTGTATCTAAATTACTCTGTGAATCAGAAATTTGGTAAGTATTCCCTTGATTATTATTTTCAGTGAAATAATTTAAGTCTGTTCGAATTTTAAGTAATACTAACATTCTTTTTCAATCAGGATCTAGCAGAGAAGAAATAACAGAACACTGGGACTGGTTGGAACAGAATGTTATGAAGACTTTATCAGTATTTGATTCAAATGAAGATATTACGAGCTTTGTCCAGGGAAAGATAAGAGTAAGTAATAGGCACATGACATAATTGGGAAAGGCCAGCTATTTATTTTTCCTCTAAACATGTATGAGTAATGTGTCCTTTTTATATTATCAAAGGGCAGCATCATAATGCTTAATACTTGTGATTGAGTAGTATGTAGCTGTTAACTTCCGCACACTTCATTGTTCCTGTTCATCTGCTGCATTGTTAAGGTTATTTGACATAAACTCTTCTTGATAAATGATACACAAGATGCCTTTAAACAGTGGTCTAAAACTGTTAATAAATTATTTCATAATAATTTTAGTAGTGCCTGGAAAGCATATGGTATGTTTTTGTGAAGGTGCAACATTTCACTTTATATATGCTAAATATTTAGCCCAGGAATTCTTATAATTAAGTGAAGAAAATACATCTGTTTCAGAACAAGAGACCTGGGAATGCCTATCTTGGCTAAGTTGTGTGGGAAATTTGGTGGATAAGTCTTAAATAGCACATTTGATATGTGGCCTGTGTTTTCATCCTCAGACTATTCTTCTTGTTCTAAAACTTAACTATCCTGTTAGAAGAATGGTACACTGTGTGTGTGAAGGTGCATATATGGTACCCACCTGAGTTGATGCGCATATAAAGTAATTGGTTCTTCTGTTTTAGGGTTTGATTGCTGAAGAGGGAAAAAGTTCTTTTGTAAAAGAAGAAGATCCTGAGAAGTTTCGTGAAGGTCTTATGAAGTTTGAAAGGTGTTTTGGATTACCAGAGCAGGAGAAGTTGGTGACCTATTACTCATGCAGTTACTGGAAGGGCAGAGTGCCCTGTCAAGGATGGCTTTATCTTAGTACCAACTTCCTTAGCTTTTACTCTTTTTTGCTGGGAGCAGAAGGTAAGCAGGCCTTGATGCTAAGCCTAGTCCCTTCACATTTTACTGTTTATCTTTCAGATTTGGAATAATTCTTCCTACGTCCATATGGAGCAGATGTCGACACAGAGTAGAAAAAACTGTAAACATCAAATACTTATGGAAAGGAGTACATTGTGTAACTTAATGCACAAAGTCCATTAGTTTTCTGCCTCTGTATAAACTTCAGAGAGAAGGCAGACAGAGAGAAGTTGACTGTAACAAAAAGTTGTCTGCCATCTTTAGTTCACGTTACGTATTAGCGCAGTCTCTTGAGGATTACTGTTATTTCTTCAAGACAGACTTAATCCACATGCATGCACTGTGCACTGGTGATAATTGCACATATATTTTTTTGTTTAAAATGCCTCTATTAGTGGGAGCTGTAACTGTACTTATGTAAAAACTAGAAAGTATAAAGAAAGTAGGATCCTTTCTAAGCTAGTTTTCATTTGTAGTGGGTGATGTCCTAGCTAATGGGCATGGTTCCTCTAAATGCCAGTACATGATCAGCGTACTAGTAAGAAGTCCTACTGGTGAACTGTTGAAGTGGGGTGGCTTATATGGTGATGTTTGCTTGCAATTTGCAGTTTCAGATAAGAGCAAAGAAAAAGTCATGTAAGCTTTGTATTTTCGTACATGGTATGTCTTTAATGTTTTCCTTTTTATGAAATTCTTTCTAATGGAATTATTTTATTATGGAGAGTGTTCTTTTGCTTGTCGGTTTGTAGCTCTTTCCATGTGTGTTACCATTTAATTATATTGCTTAATTGTATTTTATTTGTTCTGTCAGCTACAACTTTTCTTAATACAAGGGTAGCAGCTAATGAGAAGTTACTTACATCTGCTTGTATTTGTATTTTCAGTGAAACTTATTATCTCCTGGGATGAAATATCAAAACTTGAGAAGACTTCCAATGTCATTCTGACAGAGAGCATTTATGTGTGCTCCCGTGGGGAAGATCATTATTTTTCCATGTTTTTACGCATTAGTGAAACGTTCCTTCTCATGGAGCAGCTGGCAAACTATGCAGTAAGGAGACTGTTTGACAAGGAGACATTTGAAAATGACCTAGTCCTTCATGACCCCCTGCAGATCACCAAGAGGTAATACATTACCTAAGAGTGTACTGCTCTGCGCCCAGTACTTTTTTAGGCAAAGGGGAAGAGAATCCTTGTTTCAAGGAGACAATGTAAATGTCAGCAAAACTGGTGTTATCTTAGACAAATGTCTCATTAAAATTTGGAATCAAAACAATGTGAAGCCTTGTAATATTTTGTTATTCTGCAGTAATGTTATGAAGGCAGGCAATGATCAGACCTTGGGAGTTTGTCTTCATCTGCAGGGTTTATAGTAGTCTGAGTTTTTAAAAGGTGTTCTAGCAGCATTTAGGATTAGAAAAGTAAGAATGGAGCTGCAGTGTCTCCAAAGAGACCTGAAGGGGAATAAACATGTATAAATAAACACTGCATGGCTTTTCTGCAACTGGATATGGGTGATAAAATCAGTGACTTGCAGATGGGTGCATGGCTTTCCTTATTTATGTCATTATTTTAGGCAACGGAAAGATGTGCAAGTATGTAACCTGATGGTTAGGGTTGTTCCTTCTCAAGGAAGGTGTGTGATTATTCCTTGTAGTAATTTTATAGTTTCTCTTCAGTTCTGTTTTCTGTTGAAGCAAATGTTGCCTTTTCCTCAGAGAGCTGTCCAAATTTTCACTCAGATGTTTGATCTGTGGACCACAGCTGTTTACTGTGAAAAGTACCCAGGAAAAGCGTGTCTGTTGTTAGGTAATTTAAATTCATATAAAGGGACTAACTCTTTGTTGGAAAATGTTACCTACCTGCAAATCAGAACTATGATTTAAGAAAAAAAAAATCTATTTAGTTTTTTAGTACATTAAAAATAAAACTTGGTTTAGGTTTTGGGCAGTGGATACCTCAGTTTGGTAGCAATGCTGGAGAGGGATGTTGCTCTACAACCAAAACATTGTTTCTGGCTGCAGATATCTGTGAAGAGTTAGCGCATGGCAGATGTTTACAACATGTACTACATTTCTAGCTAATTAAGTTGCTGTCATGGCCAAAATTGTGTTAGGTTTAAATGGACTATCTGATGGGCGGGAAGCACAGCAGATTAGGCCATACATTTGTTTTTCTGCACTGCCTATAGGCCCTGATTCAGTAAATGCTTTATTGTGTAACAACATGCAAATCTATTTCTTCTTATATATATATATGGGTGTGTTTAGATAGGTGTGGTCCTGCCCTTTGTTGCCTTTTTAACTGAACCCTCCAGATGGACCCCACGGTTTATAAGAGAGCATGATGTTTTACTATGTTTTCACAAGGTATTTTTAACTTTTGTATTTGTAAAGACATTTTAAACTTATTTTTTCTTTTCTGTCTCCTACCCTGTTGTTTTGCCTTTAATCTAGAGGCCTAGAGAGCCGTGCCCGCAGTGAGCAGTTTAGTGCATTCTTCAGGCTACCCAAAGAAGAGACCTTGAAGGAAGTTCATGAGTGCTTCTTGTGGGTTCCTTTCAGTCACTACAGCACCCATGGCAAAATGTGCATTTCAGAAAACTACATTTGCTTTGCTAGCCAGGACGGCAGCCTGTGCAGTGTAATCATTCCATTAAGAGAGGTAATGCAGAGTCCAAGCCAGTTATAACAGTAGTTTTGCACTTGTGTAGTTTAATGCCAGTTTAACAGATTTTTATTAGAATCTGCTTACTTTACATTATATTATATATTTCCCCCTTCCTTGGATACTGCATGTAGGAATCCAATTTGTAGTTTATAAAACTGCTTTGTTCCATGTATTCTCTTTCCATTTTCTATTTACTCTGATTTCTGTACCTGGGTACAGAATCCAAGTATTTTAATACCTTGTTTGTTTGTTTTGTTTTTTAATGAAAAAACTTATGCTTAATTCTTCAAATTGAGTTAATGAGAGATACTCAAGATAAAAAGTAAAAAGTTGGAAAGGGTGAAGGATCTTGAAGATTAGTAATCCTTCTGCCATGTCTCTTTCTTATCTCAGTAGCACAGTTCTTTATGCAGCAGTTTAGTGCTGTCTGCTTGAAAGTCTATAGGAAATTCAATAGACAGTCATCAGTGAACAAGTATCAATGCCATTACAGCTGATAGTCTCAACAGACTGAATAAGGACCATATTGTAAAGGACACATGTTGTAAAGCATTCCTTTTTCTGTATTGTAGCTATACTGTGGAATAACTTTTGGAAAAAAAAAAAACCACACATTTTTATCTGTTTCTTGAATTCATGTGGTCTGGGACATTGCTACTTTCCAGTTTTCTAGTCTTAATAGCTTTTCATCAGTCCCCAGAAGTATTTTACAATACCCTAAAAATTAACCAGGTTCTGTAATTGCTCTACATACTCTGTGTACATACTGCCTGACACAGGGGGGTGAGTTGACCTAATTTCAACAATACATATGGTGTTCCCCCCCAGGGTAAGGCAGTTTATTTTATTGTCTATAAATAGGCCTGCAAACAACAGAGACTTCCATAACCTGTGAAAAACAATAAGAGCCTGTGTTAAAGGAGCTGACTCTAAATTTGTTCTTGTGGGTTGTCAGGCCTTCACTATTTGTTCTACAGTACTGCAGAGTTAGTTTATTTCAGTGGTATTTTGTGTTTTACCTATAATATTGAAAAAGCATCGGCAGTGGCAGTCAGGCTAGCTGTTCATGATAGTCTCACTTGTACTTTTATTATTAAAGTGTATTAACTGTTCTAATCTGTAACTGTTTCATCATGGCAATTTAAATCAACTCCAGCTATCATGTATAATGACAGCTGTCTTTGAAAGGGTATTCTCAATAGAAAGTCATTCTTGTGGAGCTTGTTTTATTTGATTACTTGCAAAAGCTGTGTTTTGTCAGATTTTGGATGGTAAGAACAAAAAGTAACAGCTTCTTCAGGTAGAAGGAGACAAGATTTGCAAATAAGATTAGCTGGGAAAACCTTCTCAAAGATTTTTGGTACTCTCAAAAATACCTATCATAATACTTAGTACCTTGTGCTAAACCAGCTCCAGACCACTGAACTTTAGTGTTACTAATTCTACCTATGTGGTGTTTCATACTACTGTTTCATGTACACATGTATTTTTAACAGTTTGTCTCTTTTAGAAGTAAGCTGGTAAAATTTCTTGCCTAATTTATGCATCCTTGCTTCTGTAGGTCACAGGGGTGGATAAGGCAGATCCAGCCAACAGAGGAGTCAGCATTAGTACCAAAGGAAAAACAGCTTTTCGTTTCACAGAGGTTAGAGATTTTGAGCAGCTTGTGGGAAAGCTCAGAATGAAATGCAATGCAACTTCAAGTCCACAACACATCCTAAATACAGAGGTAACTGCTCTGCTAATTCTGATTTCTTAGTACCTGTTCCTAGGAATAAGGTTGTATAGCCTTACTAAGAGTTTACGTATTGTCAGCGTTTTGCTGGGTAATGCAATACATTTGTATTTAAGCCTGAATCTAGACCCAAGATGGGTAACAGTGTCTGCTGAACCTCTAGATTTCAAGTTGTCTAAGTCTTTTATTTTTTACCTTTAAAAAAATCACGTTCCCATTTCTTGCCTTTAGACCTTTCACACTGAAACAGAAGTCCACCAGTCTGATGTAAAATTATGTGTAGTTCTGTTGGTTTTGCCAGCTTACTGTTTGACTTAGAAAGTTGGTGGAATGATTGTAAGGTCATTTCTAGATGTGATGAAATCTGTGTGTATAATTTCATGCATGAGAAATAAAAAAGCAATGACTAAATATCCCTAACAGGCATTACTTATTATAGTTGCTGTATCTTTTCCCTGGAAAAAAATGTTAAAAAATCATCCGGAGTAGCCTCTAAAGTGGCAGTTGTAAGAGGCAAAGCATACAAAGTGCACCGTTCAAGTGCAGCCTCCTGAAAGCCCATCCCTGCAGGGCCGGGATTGTCATTTTTCATTTATTTTTGGAAGTCTGCATCTAGTACCTGTAATGTAATATCATAAACAATGCTAGTGTAGAAACTAAACAGTTTCTGGTGTCAGTGCTGCTTCTTGAAGATTGTTTAACTACCACTAATTTTTGTTTTGTCAAGGCTGCGCCCAGTTGTGCCTCTGAAAGCCCCAAGGATTTTGATGTGGTGCCATCAAAGATGGGTCAGAAAGATACCAGCAAAACTGTCAGTACAGAAGCCCTAATGACTGTCTACCATCCTCAGGATGCTGAGAATCTAGACTCTAAAATGGTAACGAGATAAAATGGCTAACAGTTTTTGGAATCTAATTGGAAGGGACTGAAGTATATTCAAAATGTATTCCAGCAAGGGTGCTGATTTCCTCTGGAGCTTTGCCAGTCTTCTTTTATCTGCGTTTGAGATGTATTTGGAGTCCATAGGGTGCTTCTTCATAGCTCCATTCAATTTTCTGCTCATCTTGTTTAATAATGATATGCCTTATCTTCATGGGGCTAACTCTTCCTTCTCTTCCACCCCTCAGGGAAGAGCTGGCTGTTTGTTTTAAGATAGTGAACATGTTTCATGTCTATCTAAACTGTCAAGATACAAAGTCACTACAAACTCTTTGGGAGCAAGGAGAATTGACTTAATTTCTTCCCTGCTGCATTCTTTTGCACTTCTAACAAAGTTATGCTCTGGAGAATGTTTCTTTAATTGTTTTTTTGCAGTAGGACATCTTTATTTTTGCTTCTTCAAAGTGTGTGCAAGAAGACAGAAAGGTTTTATTTTAAAGTCTAAGTCTTTCAGCAGAACTGGGTAAATGAAGGTAATGGAATTTTTGCTGTTAGCAATATCAGAAAATAAACACCCTTTGGGCAGGAAAAAGGGAATCCAGATTTTTAAGTTCTGCTATTATAGCATGTTGAACAAAAGTAGACAAAATCTACTTTTCCTGTCAGCACCTTCAGCTGCTGTAACAATGCTAAATCTTACTGCTGCCTGCACAGAAAATGCAGTGGCAATTTTCACCCTGTCTCAGCCCTCTAGCCTCGTGTGAGTTCAGGCACCTGATCATCAGTTGCTTTGCTTCAGAGAAATTGAGTTGCATTTTAGGTGCATAATCAATAGTTTATTAGTAATCTTATACTTCACAAAGGATCTATTTCACTGCTTCTGCTATCTCTGCCTCCTTCTCCTCTGCAGGTAAAATGCCTATAATTTCAATTTTGTCTGAATTTTTGCCAGTTTTCATTTTGTGAAGCAGGTTTTACTTATATGGCTGGTCCTGCTGAAGTTCAGATGCATAAACTGTTAGCTTCTATGCTGTTGAAAATTGCTAGTTTGTAAAATGATTCTATCCAGTTGAGAAATATTTGATTAAAGATAAAACCTATATGGGTATAAGTGTTTTCAGATATTTTCAGATATTAGGTTCCCTCCTTAATCCAACTAGACTTCATTCTCCTGCACATTTTCTTGAGTTTTGATTCTCTTCTGGTGCTATTTGGAGCTCATGTAAATTGAGGAAAGATTGACAAACTGTGGGAGAATAATGACACTGATGTCGTACTGTCTTGGGTTCAGGTATAACAGTTATTTTTTCTCCTTCTTGGTAGCTAGTGCAGTGCTGTGTTTTCAACTTTAGTCTGAGGACAATGCTGACAACACACATATGTTTTTAGTTATTGCTAAGTAACACTTACTCCGATTAAGGACTTTTCAGTCTCATGCTCTGCCAATGAGGAGGGGCATGGGAAGCCAAGAGGAAGCAGAGGCAAGACACCTGAGCCAAAGGGGTACTCGATACCACAGCACATTATGCCTAGTATAGAAACTGGGGGGAGTTACCTGGGAGGCCCAGATCGCTGCTCAGGTACGGCTAGGTATCAATCACCAGGTGATGAGCAATTGCATTGTGCATCATTTGTGCTTATAGTTTTCTTTTCCCCTTTTAGTTTCATATTCTTTCCCCTTGTTATTTCCTTTATCATTATTATTATTAGTGGTAGTAGTAGTAGTTTTGTGTTATACCTTAGTTACTGGTCTGTTCTTATCTCAACCTGTGGGATTTACATTCTTTCAGTTCTCCCCATCCCTTTGGGAGCAGGGAGAGGGAAGAAGGCGGGGGAGTGGGCAAGTGGCTACGTGGTTTTGTGTTACCGACTGGACATAAACCATGACGCATGTCGTCCCTCTGTGTGCTTTCTAGCATTTGTGGCCATTCTGATTCAAATCTGTTGACTAACATAATGCAATGAAGCATGATGAAGCAAGAAAAGGATGCAGCCTGTTTTGCCTGTAGAGCTTCTGTGGATTATTACTTCACCTATGTCAGAGTTAGTACATTTTTCATTGATGTTAGCAAAAAACAGTTCATAGACATGTTGAAAATTAAATAAATTAATTTGTCAGAGTAATTAAGCAGGTGCTGTGACAGTGAGTTGACTTTTCAGATAATCACCTGCTTGATTTTATTGTATCATCACAGCCAGATACCTTCTCTTATAGAATTGTAGAATCATAGAATTGTTAGGTTTGGAAAGGACCTTAAGATCATCTAGTTCCAACAGAGAAACCTGCCATTCACACATAAGCAATCTGAACCTTTTCTTCACCCTCTTTTTCCTAGTTGTCTTTTATACTGCTTTAATTCAATTTAATATTTTTTCTTTTATTGATTTATCCTTTAGCAAGAAATGTTATGCTGTTGATCACAAAGCAGCAACAAAAAATGGGATATTTTAAAACTGGCCCAAGTTACAACAAGCAGATTTGTTTATATGTATGTATCATACAAAATTATGTGTATTTGCATGGAGATAGCTGGAAAAGTCTTGCAAGAGGAAGTTTTAATGTACCTCTAATTACCAAATATTGCATTTTCTTATCCATTATGCTGGCAATGCATTTTCGGAATGCCTCAGGAAAGCTATGAAGGCAGAATTTGTCTGCACAGTTGTGTCTTGCACTGGTTAGCTGTCTTACAGCTATATCAGTGTTCATTCACTCCCTTTAAATTCCTAGTACTTGGTGGTCCTTTGATTATTATGTCACTTTGTGGGGCCCAAGCTACAAGTGGTTCAATCTAGAGGTAACAAATATGGCTGTATACCTACTGATTTCAAAAAGAAAAGAAAGTTTAGCAGAATAGTGAACATTACACATAGGTGGTGATGACTTCATTTAAAATGAAAATCTAGCTTACATACAGCTATTGCTGTTTATCTGTTGAAATCATTCTCAAGTGGGAAATAATGAAAAGTTGAACTTAGGAGTGGCTGAAAAAGGTGAAAGGGAGTGATTGTTTCCTGTCTTAACATAGCAACAAGGAGGCTCCAGATGAAATTAGAAGGCAACAGGTTTGTCTGGGTTGAGAAAGCAATTTGCAGGGGAAAATCTGCTGCATGTTGTTAAATTCAGAGACACTGCCTCTGGAGGTGCCTGTGCCTCTGTTTTCCAGAGGACATAAGAGTATTTTGTAGATGTTTGCTTTACCTTACTGTTCTGTGTCACTTGCTGTTGGTTTCTGTCAGATGTGATACTGGATTAGATTTACCTTTCATCTGATATGGTATAGACATTCTAATTAAATTAGAATTTATAAAATAAAATTATGAATATATTAAATATACTTTAAAAAATGCTAAGAACATTAAAGAATACTCAATCATGTAGGAGATTGTATTGTATGCCAGACTTATACTATACACAGGTTAGAATTTGCTCTGATTTGTATGAGCATTCATTTCATATATCAATATGGATGCCAGTGCTGTCATTTCCAGTTTATGTCAATATAACCGAGAGCAAAATTTAATTCTGTTCCCTGAAACCTGGGGAGAGTCTTCTAGTACCTAGTGCTTGTTGTCTTCTGCTTTCTGTAGTTGAAAGAAAAAATGAAAGAACAGTCCTGGAACATCCTCTTTGTCGAACGGGGACATGGTGTCAGTATGTTTCGAACTAAGAAGACTCGAGACCTTGTTGTGAGGGGGATCCCAGAGGCACTAAGAGGAGAACTCTGGCTACTTTTCTCAGGTATTGCTTAGCAAGTATAATCGATTCATTTTGTGGACTCTGCTATGAGGATGTCCTACTTACTGACTGAATGCAGTCTGACAAGAAGTGCTCTTCTGTCTGACAAAAAAAATTATCTTTCCTCTGGCAATTTACTCAAATCTTTTTGAAGAAAGACACTTAAAATGATGAAGAGGATAATTTTGTGTATTATTTTGGTTTGCACTGATTCAAATTAAACCTGCATTGGCTGCTTTTGTGACAAGCTCAACTGAAAAAGAAGAATATGTGCTGTTCCAGGGGATGAATAGTTTCAGCAAAGCACCTCTACTTGCTAACAAGATAAGCATGTTTGTGGGACTGTGTTTCAGTTGTTTTGATTTAAGCTTTCTTAAAACGGTACCATTTAATTAACAACCCCACCACCCCCCCCCCCCCCCGCCATTTTCCTGGCAGTTTGGTCCCAGGTAGCAGCAGGTCTTTGCTATGTGGTTTTGCTTGAAAAGTGAGATGAAGAAGAATTGTGGACTTTCTTATACATACGAGATCTCTTGCCCAAGCTCTGAGTGTGCTTTTGTGGCTTTCTTCTGTAGATCACACTTGTGTCAGAGCACTTAACTTGAGGAAATGGAGGCCCAGGGAATTAAGACACTGTTTTACAACACCTCTGTGCTCTTTCTATTCCGATTCACTGAAACATTTAGAGAAGCAGTAGCCATTGAGTTGATCAGGATCTTACAGGAAGCCTGTCAGATTCAGAAAACAAGCTGCAGATTTTGAGGAGCCACTCTGGACCTTATCTGCTAGCTGTACTCACTGTGTTCCCCTGGGCAGAGGTTGCTGCTGTTCCAGAGGATCTCTTTATCATAAGAAATGCATTTTGTGCTCTTCATTCAGCGTACTGTATGGTAGTTCCTTTTGAGGATATGTGAACATAGGTTTATTTTTACTAGTGTAAAAATAAACTAGTCCTTGAGCATTTACATAGGCATCTATGCTTCTCTTACCAGACCAAGTATCTCTTGTCTCAGAAGGTGTTGACATAAAAATTATGGATTCAGTTAGGTAAATATCAGTCCTTTGCCTAGTTTTTCTAATCTGTTCCCAGCTCTACAAATGGAAAGGTATTGTGTTTGCCAGAAAACGTGGGCAAATTGTAGGTGAAAGGAAGCTCCCCCTCCCCCAGCAAAACAAAAAAGTAAGTCAAAATAAACTTTATAATGGAAAGTGATTTAGATTTCTTTCAAGCTTTATTTTATTTTGCTTTTCTGATTCATTTCAGAGTAATTCCATTAATTTCAGTAGAATTATTCCGATACATTACTGCAGTAACATCTGGAGATTCATGAGGTACTTCAGTAGACACCAAAATTTTTCATACAAGTTTCAGACAATCGTGTATATACTTTCCTGTTCTCCTCTAACACTATGCAATACAATGTATTGGCAGGTGCTGTAAATGATATGGCATCCAACCCTGGATATTACACTGAGTTGGTGGAAAAGTCCTTAGGAACATGCACTTTAGCTACTGATGAGATCGAACGAGATTTACGTCGCTCCTTACCTGAGCATCCTGCTTTTCAAAGTGACACAGGGATTTCTGCTCTCAGGAGAGTTCTTACAGCTTATGCATACAGGAATCCCCAGATTGGATATTGTCAGGTACAGCAGTTTTGAGACTCTTAGTGCTGGTTGTCTAAATATTAGCTCATGCTGGTGGTATAGTAGCACCTCATAAAGTCAGGCACATAAATGCATAATGGTTTCTTGCTCAGTGCTTCACTTCCTTTGCTTTATTTCATCCCACTACATAACATACGTTTTTACATTGTACTTGAATTTGTTGATAGATTCTGTCATGTCCACTTAATCTATGCCTTTGCAGTCTTACCAGACATGTAGCAATTAAAAATATTTTTATGTGGTTTAAATACTATGTTGTGTATTTAATAATATAGAGGTAAAAGTCTTATACTGGATATGGTGGTAGGTTATCCTAGCACTCTGAAAACATGCTGTAAAGTGCTTTCAAAAAACACAAATTTTAACAAATGACAACAGTTGTGTTTTCACCAGCTTTCCTCATAAATGCTTCTTTTCCTGCTTAAATGTTACAGGCAATGAATATTTTGACATCAGTACTTCTGCTGTATGCGAAAGAGGAAGAAGCATTCTGGCTTTTGGTTGCAGTGTGTGAAAGGATGCTACCTGATTATTTCAATCGTCGAATCATTGGTAACATCCATCTCTTTTTATCTACCTAGAATTGAGTGTAAATGATAATTCATTAAGAACAAACGTAAGGAATGAGCTGAAGGCTGAACAGTGGAGAGAAGCCGTTGAATTTGATTCAGTATTGTGAAGTAGAAAATGTAGATTACAGAGATTGTACCAAGTCTTCCTCTAGCAGGAGCAGATACAGTTTTCAGATTACTTCGTTATTTAAGCATAACTACTCAGAAAGCAGTCAATTAGACTATTATACTGGTTTGTTGAAATTAAAACTGCAGTTCATGCTAGTTGTTTGAAACTTAGCTTAAATAAAGGAAAAGGTTACTCCAGCTCCAGATTCAGTCTTTGATCTCATACTCAGTACTTGCAGGTGTGTGTGCTATGAGAAAATTGAATGTGAAGTTTCTCTCTAATTGCAGAGAGGGTGTATTGACTGTCAGGAGAATTATTGTAAGCAGCCACGTACCCACAGAAGTGCTAACACACTTTACAGTGAGCAAAAAGGCTCTGGACCCACACATAGAGTGCATAGCTTCCACACAGGGGTGAAGCCAATGGTTCCATGCAGCGAGGCCTATCTTTGCTTTTACAATGAAGTTGTATTAGGACAGGGGCTTTATTTCAGGCTGTGTTCTGAGAAAAGTATGCTTCTCTGTTTTAAGATTTGGGTGGTGGTTTTGTTATCCTTTCCCTGCAGGTGCCTTGGTAGATCAGGCAGTGTTTGAGGAGCTCATCAGGGTTCACCTGCCTCAGTTGACAGACCACATGACGGACATGACTTTTTTCTCCTCCGTCTCTCTCTCCTGGTTCCTTACCCTTTTTATCAGTGTGCTGCCTATTGAAAGTGCAGTCAATGTGGTGGACTGTTTCTTCTATGATGGAATAAAAGCAATCTTGCAGCTAGGACTTGCAGTGCTGGAATACAACATGGAGAAGCTGCTGATGTGTAAGGATGATGCAGAAGCAGTCACTGTTCTCAACAGGTATCAGTGTACCTATTATTCATGTGTGCTGTGTAGCAGCTGCTGTAAGTGCAAATAGATGAGTCATGACATCTGGCCAAGATTTCCAAAGACTTCAGTGGAGTTAAGTATTTATCTTGGGCTAAAATTCTGGAAGGGTTTACTGGAAAGTGTTCCTTGAAAAGCCCATTCTCCATTAAAGTTCTTATAAAACTGTTGCCGTTTTGTGTATTTTAAAGGAAAAGCAATGTGATTTTTGCCTGGAATTTGTATCATTTATATAAGGTGGCTTTCTTTATTGATGAGGTAATAAGCACACTAAGACTGTTCCAAACAGTTCAGGCATCAACTTACCTACAACATATTCTACAGCTCAGTTCTTGTCGTTTAGGCTACTGTCTTCTCTCTTGCTAATGGCTTAAAATAGAAATAAGACAGAAAAAAACGTGATGAGGACGATCATGACCAGATGTTTGTTTTGTATTAGAATTTGAAGAATACATTCAAGTATGCCACATAAAGTGCATTTTAAACTGACGCACTGAAAGAAAACTTTCATGATTGTTGCCTCACTACCTACCTAAAGTCTGTGTGATTGTGTATTGCAGAGTATTAAAACAGCAAACTGACTGTGCTATAGAAGTCACCAAGTTGTGACTGTTAAGAACTGATAATAAGAATTTCCTTTTAGTGAGACTTTTAAATGTTGCATGTTTGAATAGGGTAGGAGCTACAGAACTTATGAGGAGAATTATTTTTTTTAGAAGAGGCCATGCCGCCTGGTATTTTTTGTAAAACCTAGCTGTATTCATTTAAATAATTAGCACTTAAAAAAGCTAACAGTAAGAGCCCATGCACACAGTTCAAATATGTTAACATTTAAAATCTAAAAGTATGGTGAAATTTTAATTTTCACTTGAAGTAAACAAACTGCTGTTTCCACTTGACACCCAAGATTTTGATGATTATGAACTTCTTTTGAACTCTAGCTTTCAACATTGTGTCTGACTGTCACACTTCTGTTGCACAGTTAACCCAGCCTGCAGCATGCTGGTGTATTTAAAAGATGATTACAATAGTTTGCCTCTCCTCAAGAAAAAGGAATCTTATCGGTCTGCAGATATGTGTTCCTTCATATTGGCCAGCTTCCCTAATGAATGTGTTAAGGCTGGTTATGTAGGAATGATGACTAGATCAGGTATGTCTTGGATTATACATCTGAGGGAATTAAGATTGCCTTGGTCACAGTTCAGGACAAGCCCCTTTTCCTTTCTCTCATTTATGCAGTACAAGCTTGCTAGGTGGCTTAGAGGAATGCTCAGTGGAAGGGACCCTGGCAAGTCTTCGGTGTGTCTTCCTACTCACGAGAGGATTACTGCTAGCCCATGTTATAGTCTAGCTGGGTTTTAAAAACTCCCAAGGCTAGAAGCTGTACAACCTTCCCTGGGTAGTCAGTTTCCATGTTTGTTACCATTACAGCATATTTATGCTACTCATGCTGATATTCCTTGATATTTCTCATTCTCTGCACACTTCTTTAGTAGATGCTGATGTTACTGTTGTGTTGTGAAAAATAGATTCCTGCTGATTTCTTGTGTGTTTGCTTTGTGCAGATTCTTTGACAGTGTCACTAACAAAGACAGTCCTTTGCCTCCAGCTGTGCAGCAGGGCTCCAGCCTCAGCGATACAAAGAGTGACTATCCAAAAGTGGACATTACTGATTTGATCCGAGAGTCAAACGAAGTATGTGTTCTTGTGGGTATGTTTTTGCATCCTATGCAGTGTTTACATTGCATGGGCTACCTTAAAGATAGTGCAGCTGCCTTTTACAGCAAGAGTAGAAAATCTGTCTAGATTGGTAGAAATTGGGCTCTCATATTTTGCTGAGCCTCCCTGAAAACCTTGTAGTTTATGAGATAGGTTTGGTTTTGGATTGTTTTGGGTTTTTTTGACTGCCTGGAATGTGCTTGTGAGGCTGTCCTGAGTGGAGTTCCCTAGGCTCATCACAGGTCATGTAATGCCATCCCTCTTTCAGTTTTAGTATGTCAACTAAATGACAAGGTACAGCAGAAACAGCCCTTGCATTTAGTAATTTGAGACTGATTACTGCACACTGCAGATAGTGGTAACATTGACATAACTCATGCATAAAACTCTATACTTGAGTAGTTTATTGTATGGGTTAAATGGCTGTTTAGAGATGTGTTTGTGAGGAAGACCTGTTACAATCTTTTAGCGCTTTCGGTTTGCAAGTTTGATTTCTGCAGTGTCTAGCTTTGCAGCTGGGCATGGGGGAGGAAATAGCTCTAGCTTCTCCTTCTCCTTTTGTCCTCAGATTTTCATGAGGCATTTCCTTCCTTGTCCTGATTTATATCAGAGTATTAATCCATTTGTAGATAGGTTTCTACTCAGGCCACCTGAACTGACATAGAAAAGATTAACTAACTGTAATTTGTGTACTTTAGGAACTGTCTCTTCTGATTTTTGTTGAGAAGAGGGCTTTGCCTTTAGTGGGGTGGACAAAGACAAGAATCAGAAATTCAAGTGTCTTGGAGTGTCTTTATAGCATTGGACTAGTCATAAAAAAATATGTGTGCTTCTGGTGTCAGCGTTGTTTCACAGGAACGTATATTGAAGAAGGATGTTTTTAAAATACTTTAAGATTCTTAAAAGAAGAGTTACAAACTATTATAAGTCTTTCATGTCATAGTGAGAATGAATACTTGCAGAATAATGAACAGAGATGGTAAATAATGAAGTGCCGTATATTGCATCTGAAGTTTAAGCGGAAGCTTTCACAGAGGTGAAATCATTACTGAAGGACAGAACAAAAGAAACTCCCTTTCTTCTTCCCCTGCCTTTGCAGGCAGGTAACTGGACCAAAGCAATAGCCTCTGATTTGATACGGCTTTTGAAATTTGTTTTGGGCAGATCCTTGAACCTGAATCTCCCACTTCCAAGTTGACAGCCCTGTTCTGGGCCCATGTCTCCATTTCTGTCTCAAAGCCCCTTTTTTGGATGCAGATTTTTATCTTCAGTTAAAACTGAATTTCTTCAGTGCTAGTGTTACAACTCTTTGTTTGGGAACTGCTGATACAAAGTGAGAGTCAATTTCCTGCTTCCCATTTTGAACAGACAGATAATTTCAACACAATTCTGTTTTGAGAAAGAGTTTTGCTTCATATCACTATGGAAATAAACAAATTTCAAAATGGGAAGATTGCTGCAGTGGAGAGTTGTTGTTCTCCAGATAGGTCTAGTTACAAATCATGAATAAGTGGACAGAAATGTTCTTTGTGATACTGTTGCTTCGCCTGGGTATTCATAAGATAAATTAGATTAAGTGAATTTTAAAATTATGTTCAGTTTCATGCCTTTATGGCTCAGGTACAATGCAAGACATATTCTTTGGCAATCTAATCAGGTATGAAGAAGTCATGTTTAACTGGTGAATGGAAGAACGTGTAACATTTTATCACATCACACTAATTGACAGATTATACATCTTGTTTATATTCTTATTGAGGACATTGGGCAATATCAGTGCCCAGAAGCCAGACCAGTGAATGAGTTATGACTCAGAAATGCAATTTCTCTCTGTTTCCTCTTTGTTCCAAGTCAGAAGTGTGCTGGTAGTGATCTTCACAGGAACATAGACATACTGTTCTGGAAGGTCATCCAGTTCAGCTCCCTGTCCAGCATATACCCGGATCATCCTTGATAAATGTCCAATCTTAAAACTCCTGAACAAAAGAGCATCTGCAAAAACTTCAGCTCATTATAGGGTTTCTCTGCACCCTAATTTTCTTTAAATAAAATACATTTATTCCACTCCAATGTTCAGACACTTTCTCTGTCCTTCAGAAATTCCAGAGGTAGCTAGAAACGGTTCACAGATTACTTCAGCTAATACCTAAATTTCACTAGAGTGAACTTCAAGGCCTGACAACATACATGTCTTTGAATTTACTACTCTGCAGCAATAGCTACCATTCAATAGCAGAGTTGGATGTAGAACCGACACATGATAAAATCCCTTCTTTTGTCTTCCCACACAGTGAACTACTCCAGTTTCTTTCTCCATCACTCTTTGAAACACTTGTCCTTTTAAAAGTTACACTGTTTAGGGAGAATGTTAGTCCTCTAGTAAGTGATTTTTTTGGATTTTTTTTGGAGTTTCTGGAATCTTCCTTTCTGTCATACCTGTATTGAATTTAGATGCAAGAAGGATAAAAACACCTGCTTATGTGTGTCTAGCAACAACAGTTCATAGAGTGATGCTTTTTTTCTTAGAGATATGGCGATATTCGGTATGAAGATGTTGAGAGCATGCGTTGCAGGAACAGGCTTTGTGTGATCCAGGCATTAGAAGCTACAACCAAGCAGAATGTGGTGAGTGACTTGGAAGAGCTAAACCCTTCCCTTTGATAAAATTTGCTCACTTTTGGAAAATTAGAAGAGCTGCATCTACCAGGGTTAAATATATAATTTTCTACACTGAAATCCCTCATATCTGTAGGGCATCTGTTGACTGAGGCTTGGTCTGTGATGTTTTCAGTTTGTGAATCACAACATGACTTTCTGGTCTCATTAACACCGTCACAGACAACTTCTAAAGGCTGTTATATCTCTGACACTTAGCATTGACTGGAACAAGCTGACCTAAATTTCCATCTGCTCTTGTGAAATTGTTAATGCATTTCTCTTAGAGGCTTAGGACACTGTGAAATGTCCATACAGCTACAGTGGAACAATGGATCACCTGAGTCTGGGAATCAGTCACTGAAGAGGTTATCATGCTGCATTCAAAAAGGGTTGCTTTTTTGTCTGCAGTGTGTGTGTATGCCTGATAATGCTTGCATTCTGTGGTAGCTCTTCAGCTGCCAGTATCATCCTTTTAAGTTCAGACTCCTGAATGAAGGTAGAGGTTGCAAGGTGCTTCCTTTTTTTGCCTGTTTTCTTCAGTGGCTGATTCCCAAAATCAGATGATAATACTAGTGTATTTAAAGAGCAGTGCTTCTTTCTGTAATAAATCAATATGACTGATATTAAATGCTGTTAGTTGTGCTAATGTGATAACTTGTATTTCATTTTACAAAACATACTGTGAAGATGGAACCTGGTCTTGTAGCTAAAACTTTGTTGTAAAAAGCTGTTAATTTTTTTATTATTGTTTTATTATTGTTTAAAAAGTGACAATTCAGCTTCACTGTTGAGAGCTGAATAGTGATTTGCCCATTATAAAGGAAGTTATATGTTCTGTCATTATAAATAATTGAGTTTTATCTCCTGGGTTTCATAGTGTAGGCTCCATGTATGCAAGTAATGTGACTTGCTTTAAGCTCCCTTTTTTTGGGAGAATTTCTTTCACTGTATAATCTTCCGATTGCTTTTAAAAAGAAGTTTTATTCTTACTCCTAATTGTAATGTGCCCAAACCTGGAATATTCAAGTGTCTTTTAATGTAAGGTTAAGTCTCTCATAACTTTATTCTATAGGCTTATTCCAGAAAAGCAAGACCATTAATTAATTTTCTCTTAATTTTGTTTCAGCTACGTGTTGTGTCCCAGGATGTAAAATTCAGTCCTAGTGATCTTGAAGAGCTTTATGAATTATTTAAGGTAATGTGCCATTTTCTTCACTTACCAAACATTAGTCTTAATGGTGGACTGTGTTGTGGGTGTGAAATAGCTTTAACAAATTGAGATAAAAGCTGTATTCAGCATATGTTTTACATGTCAGCTTTAAATCAAATTACATAGTTAACTTCCCACATCTTTTACTCAGAGTTGTTTCACAAAATCTAACATTTTATCTTTCCTTTGCAGAGGGAGCATTTTCTTTCCTGTTACTGGAATGTAAATAGTCCTGTCTTGCAACATCATGATGCCAGTCTACCATATCTGGAGCAGTATCGGATTGATTGCCAACAATTCAGGGTTCTCTGTCATCTCTTGAGCCCGTGGTCACACTGTGCAAACAGGGACTCACTTGCATTGTGGACATTCAGACTGATGGATGAGAGCTCTGATGGCCTTATAAACTTCAAACAATTTGCCTGTGTTCTTGGTATGGGAACAACACATATATCTAGCACATTCACAAGGGAGCCCCATCTCGGGAGCAGTCCTGGGGTGTATCACCTTCCGTACACTATATATGGACCTTAAGGAAACTAGCCTCTGAATTTAGGGTCAAACAGTCTTGATTTTTATCATGTGGCATTAAAAGCAAAGATCACTTAAATGGCAAGCAAACTGCTCAAAAGTGTATTGATAAGCCTGAGAGTGGGAGCTACATTATTGAGGTAAATGTTGAGGGCTTTTTGTCATGGAACTGTGCTTTCTGTGTCTGTGTTTTACCATGGGACCCTAATTATTCTATGATTCTATGACTAGCTAATACAATGCTTTACAAGCTAGTATCTTTCCTGAGACGTTAATCCCCTGGAGAATAATCTCCTATTTGAGATTAAATTTAAATGTGGTTTTACCACCAAATATCAGACAGTTAGGAAGTGGCATGATCTCATTGCCCAGCGTGTTTGGTAGATGATAAATGCTTCCTCATACTAAGCCGTCTTGTACACAGATCGTGCAGGATGACCAGTGCCTTATGTCTCTGAGGAACTGAAAACTTTCTTGACTTACCACTCTGTTCCTTTCATCTTGTTTTCAATTTTTATTGTTCAGGAAACAACAATTTAAGAGAAAGTAATGAGAAGACATCAGTGCTATTTTTTATTTTTATTTTTTTTTGGTGCTCTGGTTTAATTGCAGTAAGTCATAGATATTATTAGTGTTCTTTCCTCAGGGTAGGCAAACTCTAAGCTGAGATGCAGATGATACTGCCTTCCTTTAAGCTTCATCTCTAATTATAGTCCATGTGAGGTAGGACACATGTCCAGTTCCAGCTACCCTTGGTTGTATTTATTTAGGTTAAGAAAGTGTTTTTAAGTTTGATTCATTTGAACAGCCTATCTTGCTTCTCTTTCCTCAAACAGATACCATGTATAACAGAAGCTTCACTGACAAACTCAAGCTTCTTTTTAAGTTGCATATCCCTCCAGGTAAGTGAGAGGCGCTGGCATCTGGGGAGGGCTGTTCCTGGCTTTTATCATCTTTGCATGGGTTTTTTCCCTTAGCTGTACTTTACTTCCTTTTGTCAGCAGTCCTGGCTACAGTACAGTCTGATAGTTGTAATACAGACTTGTATTTCTTCCAGAATCATGTATTCTTTGAGAAGGACTTAATCTGCTCCAACACCATTTCTCTTCTTAGCGACCATAGTCTTCATAGTCTGTACAAAGCTTTTGCTTTTTATCGCTGCTTTGGTAATGCTTTGAAGCCCCAAGCCTACTTTATTCATCTATTTATTGCAGCTTTTACTGAAGTAGAATCTCTGAGCCCTTCCAAAGGTGGTGATCTTTCAAAAGAAGAACTGATCCACTTCAGCCAACTTAGTGGTAAGCTCCAGAGTGTGAGGCTTTGCCTGCAGAATATTGGAAGGAACCTATTAATAATCTCATGGTGAAAATGAGCTCTCTTCTGAAAACTAGAAAATCCAGTAGATTGTGTCGCTGCTAGCCAGAACCCTCTGTGAAGATCTTCTGTAGGTAGTTAAATTTTCATAAAGTAGCACAGAATTTGTGGATAGCTGGTCTGATGATTGAATTCAAAGGTCACAGCTGTTGGAAATAGGAAATAGGGGGGTGTATTTGTTCAGCATTTTTCAGCATAGCATGCAACTGTTGCAGTGTTCTTTGAAGTGAAGTCCGTTTCACTTTTGCAATCAAGGCAAATATTGATGTATTTGGTACCTCAAGAAATAAAATATCCAAATCTATAATTACTCGAGGCACGTAGCAAGCGTTTCAAAATCCTTTGCTTCCATTTTAAACTGAGTAAGCTGAAAGAAGTTTTGTGGTGTCTAGTTTTCTGAAGTTGATAAAATACTCTGGCTTTTACTTCTTTGGGTGACAGATCCTTTTTGTTTTTTAAAAACTATCCAAAAATACCTTTTCTGTAATATATGGGTGCTGTTCTTACCACTGCTCAGGACAAGTACCATGAACATTATGAAGATATTTACTTGATATAAGTGATGGCAGGTTTTTTGTGATCTCCAGCCTCATGGTGGCTTCTGTTTTTATAGAAGGTATACAAATTTTACCATGTGGGGTTTTTTTTTTTGGCCTAATCTGTGTTGAGAATGTGGGGGATAGTGAGTGTCTTGGCCTTAAGGAAGCATTTTTTGATGAAAGGAAATGAATCATTGGTCCTCCTTTTTCAAATAAGTAACTTTTTCTTCTTTTTCTCCTCCTGAATGGTAGTTTCATCCATTGAGGATACTCTTGGAAGGGATTCTTTGAAGAGCAGCCCAGAAAAAGGTAAAGAATCTTGAAGACATTTGGCAACTGTGTGTCTTGTGGGAGTAGAGCCAGGAAAATGTGTAGTGACACTGAGTAACATCATCTTTGGTGTATCACTAACATTATCCACTTTATAAGTATAGCCCTGGGGAGCAAAGGGGTAGTGTAAACTCTGATCCTGTTTAGTCCTTGGCCTCACCACTCTGCTGAGAAGGAATAACACTGGGGATGCCAGTTCTTTTTCTTATCATCCCTCATGGGAAGCTTTTAGTTCTTGTTTGTTCACTTCTTTTGTTTTAGTTTTTGTTTTTCTCTTTTTGTCAAGTAGGGAAGGGCAAGGTTGATATTCAGGCATATCTGAAGCAATGGCAAGATGAACTTCTTAAAAAAGAAGAAAACATTAAGGATTTGCCAAGAATGAATCAGGTAAACTGTCTGAGTCCTATTTAAGGCTGGTTTTTAGTGCTGTTTATATGTTATGTTCATTTAATAGTTTTCTAAAGGATTTATAGGATCCCTTATATTTCAGACCTTCACATTAATCATTAGACCATGTTTTTTTTTTAAAGTGCTGTAATTGTAAGCTTATGAAGAGAGGGACTTTCAGACACATTTAGGTTATCAGGACTGTTCCACACCTATATTGTCATTAGATCCAGGTGCCTAGCAGCAGCAGGCACAGGACTAAGATCACAGGGTGCAGTGAAACAGGACTGTTGTGTTGCTGTTCTCTGAATAGTCTCCTCTGTATCTCTGCCTAGTCTCAGTTCATCCAGTTTTCCAAAACTCTGTACAATCTGTTCCATGGGGATCCTGAGGAGGAACTGTTATATCGGGCTATAGCGGTGGTTACCAGCCTCCTGCTGAAAATGGAAGAAGCTGTGAGAAGACTGCAGAGTCCCACATCACCGATCGAAAGTCCAGTAGCCATTATGGAGGTGCCTGCTGAAATCCCCAGAAAAGGGCAGGAGGAAAGCAGCTCTGAGCAGACTGAAGGCAGTAGAGCACGGAGTTTGAAAGGGAACCATGAATGGTCTTTTGCTTTTGAACAGATTCTGGCATCCTTACTCAATGAGCCAGCCTTTGTGAGATTTTTCGAGAAACCTCATGACATAAAAGCCAAATTAGAGAGTGCTAAAAATTTACAGCTCAAAGCAAGAACCAGAATGTAATTTCTTTACCTTTGACTGAATTAACCACATAATGCGCTAACAAATGAAGGTTGTTGCTATGGAAATTGAGTCTTGTGTTTACACAGGGAATGGAGTTTGAAGATTTAGCTTTAAATATCAGATTACTGGTATGTAATGTAAATAAAAATAGTTTGAAGCACAATCACTTTTTTGCATTGTTCATAAGTTTCACTCCAAGAAAGGACTGAATGATAAATTGTCTTTACCATGTTATTAAAATATGCAACATTGCTTGGAAATAGTGGCTGTGACCTATTGCAGACCTGTCTGAATGACAGCTGTTAGAGCGTGTGCTCTCACACAATTTCTATTACTGTGATAAAAGGAATGACTTCCAGCCATTTTTACTTAAAAGGAGTCTTGACAGCTTAGAGGCTGTCTTCCAGGTTAGTTTAATTAGTTATTTCCAAATCTGCATGTGGACTTGGGATCAAAGCAGGGTGAAGACTAAGAATAGAGGCTATGGTAGGCACAGGAGCATGAGGTTAGAGAAGAATGTTGCCCAGCTCTCAATTTCTCTGCTTTGGTGTTACTGATGCTTCTGGACTCTTTCAGATTCCAGCCTCTTGTCAGCAGTTTGCAGACTGCATTCTCTCAGCCCATATCTCAGTTTTTGCAGCAGCTGCTTTCCTGCTCTTCTGGATGAGCCTATATGTGAGTTCTCTTTCCCACTTTCATACCAATCTTCCTACAATACAGGTGAAAAGGATGGAGGCTTGTTTGATTAGCCAGCCTGCGCATGAATGCAAAAGCTAGTACAGATTGTTGAAATCAAGGGGAAGCAATGGCTAAATCTGTCTGACCACATGGTGGTTGTCATTCGTCTTCTAAGAGGAGCCGCTGTTGGCTTCTGAGGAGCATGTTGATGAAATGTATAGTTTTGCTTGTGTTTAGAAAGCCCAAGCACAGACCGTCTTTAGCTGCTTCATGGTGAGCTGAATGCTGACTATTGAACTGCTAGTGGGACACATTGCAGTTGCTTCTTTGCCTACCCTGAGTCCATACCTCAATCTAATAATTATTCTTTCTTTTCTGGAGCTCTGTGGATTATTGCTGCTGTAATGTTTTCTATCTATGTGCCATGATTCACAGCAACAAGAATATCTTCTGGAATCTGACTTGACATTTTTAATGTGTAAAATATTATACAGCAGGCAAGCTCTGCCAGCATTAATGCTGGTAAAGGTTGGCCTTGAACCTTTGGTAGCTGGTGCTAGATGAGTTTAAAGAAAGAGGGAAGAGTTTGTATTTTAACAACAAAATAAACTGGGACACTCAGCTGAACTAGTTAAGAAAGGCTGTTTCTAAAGCCTGTATGTCAGTCCTCCTCTGCAGAGCAGCATTATTTTTATACTGTGCATGTGTTTTGTAAAGAAGCAGGATGGGAATGGTGTCATTCACTGATGCTTTTCTTGCAATACTAATATGAATGAAGAATAAAATGAAATTCTGACTTGTGTTACAAGCACTTGATGAAATGCCAACATTGCAATTGATGTTGAAGTTCCCATGCTGCTTTTAAAGAATACAGTTTTGACCAGGATCGATGAATTTGTGAATTAATTCTTCTACTCTCCCCCATACTCTCAGGTATTAATGTAAAATAAAGTTTTATTGAATGAACAGTAACTCCGAAAACTGTATCATATATGTGAAAAAATAAGGAAGGTTTTTTCAGAAGCCTTCACAAAATAATTAGCTTGGTACAATATAATGCTGATTTGTATTTTTATGCATAAAATAGAAAAAACTAATTTACCCATTCATGTGGATATGTTTCTGAGGCAAAGTAGGGCAACACTGTGTTACTTCTAAAATGTATTTACTGTTTTCCTGATGTTTTAGAAATACAAAGCAGGTGATGTTGTTCTAGTCCAGGACGTACTCAGATAAGGTTTGTTCAGTGAATTCTTTTGCAAATAGCTGTGCCAAAATTAATGGAGCCCCATGAGGATAGCTGCAGCTGCCCATCCAAAAAGCTTTTGAAGGTTTATGAGGGATGTTGTTAATTTCAAGTAAAGCTGTGAACTGTTTGCTAAGCAAGGTAGCACAGAGATATGAAACTCAGTAACGTTTCTTTCTTGAGAGCCAAGATGTTGAATTTCTAAATGTATAAGACTGTACTGAAGGAACCTGGAAAATATAATGGCCTTGTGACGTGACTTGGTTTGGTTGTGCAGAACTGAGCACTTTTTTAAAATACTGTTTTCTATTAGTGTCAGTCCGAGAGACTGTAGGGTCATTACCACTTGTGTAGTAGCTCTTGTCAGCTATCATATCTATGTATAAAGAGAGATTACCAGCATATATATATTAAAAAATAACTAGATTTAAGGTGAGAATATGTGTTCCCCTACATTAGGATATGTAGGGGAACACTGACTTTTTACTATGGATTTTCTCTTCAATTTGTGTATATTTTTTCCCAAAAAGGTTAATGTCTTTACATTGTTCCTGTAGTACATCTGCAGGTTGATTCAGCTAGAGTAATCAGAGTGTATCCAGGCATCCAGCCTCGGCAAGGATGGAGCAAGGTAGTTTTCAGTAGGCTGGTGGCACTTGGGCAACTGCCTGACTGGCAGATTCTTCCTTTTGAAGCCTATAGATCACAGCCAATCCTTTGGGGAGGTCTAATGTAGCAAACACCAGCTCTTTCCTAAAAGTGTGACCCAGAAGTGTGTGTGCCGGGCTGCTTCCACAGTGTGCTGTAGTATTGTGCTTTGCTTGTGACTGAGTAAATCTGGAGTTAGGGGCTAGCTCCTTTCCTGTTGTGGAGCTAAGCTTGCATATATTTATTACCCAGTTTAGCTGGGATTGGGGAAGTGAGAGCAATAGAAGCTTTTTCCCCTCTCTTTAGTCCCAAAGGGTGATGCCTTGACTTCTTTAAAGCCTTGTCAGGGTTTTAAAGGCTTTAAAGGGTGATGCCTTGACTTTAAGTTGCTGTCAGGGACAGTGATTCCCGTGTGATACAGTGCTTTGGCCATCTGAAGTTCCTGGTGATGCAAAGATGAGCCCAGATTCACATCCCATTGCATGGGGCCACTGTCAGTGTGCACAGTTCTGCGGCAGGGCGGCTGCCACGTGTAGCAAGAGTTAAGCAGAAGTGCCGGCAGGGAGTCTGGTGGGTGCAGAGCGTCTGACCCAGAATTACTCAGCTGTTTCCGGGGTGGGGGATGACTTGCCATTCAGATTGTAACTTGGAAGTTTTTAGAAGTGCTTTTTGAACTTTGAGCAGTTCATTCACGAACAGGAAGCAGTGTGGTTAAGTGAGTACTGATGTGTTATTTCACATATCTGTGTTGCTTTTTTCTGTAACCATTTCCATGGAATTGTTTTATTTTTCTGGGAGGTTTGGTCATAGGTGATAAATGAATGTGCATTCAGTACAACATAGTTGTAGGTAGGATAAAGATTGCCAAACTAGGGATGCTGTTTATAGTTTTGAAATTGCAGTACCTGCTGCAGCATCACCGGTGCGACTTGGCAGCTACGCCATGGTTTTTTACCCTGAAACCTCCTCAGTGGCTGTTAACTCATGCTGCACAGTCCTTCCTACTGGGTAGGCCATTCCTAGCATTGCTGTGCATGTAAGATGCCTTTTGTCAGATGTAATTGTTAGCCCGGGGGGTGACCAGCAGACCTGCAGTGTTCCCTTTGGTGGTCCAAGAGTCTGCTTGATCTCTTTGTGCGCCGAGTTGAGGGCTTGGATAAACGAGGTAAGGGAACAGCTCAACTAATAGTAATAAAAATGCGAGCCCTTTCTACCATGGCGGGGAGAACTGCTTGTAAGTCAAGCAGCAGCATTTCCCAGGTCATTAAAATGGTCACTGCCATGTGATTCAGAAAAAGCTCTCTGTGTTTCCATCCATTCCTAAAGCAGCAGCCTTGTTCATCACTCTAATGGCTAGAAAATGATGTATTTTTAGAAGAGTTTGCTGCCATAGTGACTAAAAAGTAGCTGTGTGTTGATTTTTGTTAGAACTTGCTCATCTAGTTGTACCATACAGGGGTCTTGATTGTGATTGCAGTTGGACTAAAACAAAAAGTAATATTCCAATTTGTTTCCAGAAATACGAGCTATTTTGTCTTTTCTTTTGCTATAGCTTTGTCACTTTACCAAGAAGGCAACACAGGTTTGTGTTGGCAGGTTGGCTTTTATACCATGTATTGTATGTTGAAGAACTGTAAGACGAATGGGGTGTTAAAAATTTGTTTCACTTAAGAAAATAAAAATCTATATTTGAGGCACTATTATTTCTCAGGATGGGCTGTTTCTGATGTTCCTTCAAGAGCACCGGTCATGTTAAAGCCATGTTAAAGTTCAGTCAGTGTTTTCCAAAGCAAGGGCTAAGCAAAAACCCATGCTAGGACTCCAGTCTCCCCAGGAGTGGAGGAAAAACAAAGAGGAGACCCCGGTTTTGAAGCCTGGGACTAGTTTAGCCTTGGGTACAGTCAAGTCAGCTTCAGTGCCATGACAGCAAGTGAGTTAGCCCAGAAAGAGTCCTGATACTCATTATTTGCATCCGAATTAAAACATTTACAGTGCATAGACATGTCTGCACCAACTCTGATGCCTTTTTCTTTCTAATTTATATATTGCCCTATTGCTTCTGGCACTTGAAATCCCAGCCTCTGTAAATCCCAGCCTCTGTCTTAAGCCCCATCCTTTCAGCTGTTTATACACTTGCAGCTCCTGATCCCCAGTGGACCCGGCAATAACAACAGCACACTTTGTGTAAGAGCTCTTACAAGTATTCTTTTATTTCTTCCTTTTTTTCCTTCTTTTCTTTTTTTTTTTTAAATGCTATGTACAATCTGTTTAAAGCTTGTCAAAATGCACGGGTTCCCATTCAATGGAGCTGTGCAGGGACATAGATTCAAGACAAGAATAAAATCTTTACTTTTCATCTTCATAAGACACTTCCTTTTTTCCCATTACAAAATACTTTTAAGAATAGTAACATTTATAAAGGTATCTATATTTGACATCATATAAAATAAAACAAGATTTATACTAAGATTTTTTTCCTTATTTTCTTTTATATGGAGTATATACAATATATACAGTAACTTTTCACTGTGTTTGTCAAACCAGCCTGATTATACCCACCAGGCTTTAGCTTATATGTACAAATATGCTAAAAGTGCAAGACTTTTTATTTATTAAAGCTGCCTGTGTTTTCAGAGGTCTGGAATTGTGTGGCCTATATATATGTATTTTTATATAGATATACACATAATGTGTATATTAAAAATACATCTATCTGTATATCTATATAGAGAATTATAGTATATAGGTGCTTGTGTACTAGAAAGCCTCAGAACATTAATGACTAATAGGTTGACACAGACACTGGAGCCCAAACCTGACACAGGTGGCATCAGTCACTTCCCCACCCACTGCTTGTCAGCAACAAGTCACACATCTATGTTCTTGTAAGCACCAAACCCACCAGCGACCCTCAATTCCATATGGGTCTCAAAAACACAGGTCATGGCTAACACTGAGGTAAACAAATACAAATCAACCTGAATAAAGATATTTACTTATTCATCTATTTTTTTTGAGAATGAGTGACAATAGAAGGCAAAAACCCCATGGCCCTGACTCAGCCTCCCCCCAGCCTGGAGGCAGACCAGGCAGGGACCAAGCAAACCCCAAAAAGGGACTATGGGATTTTGTCCTTTGGAGCATGTCTGGAAAACACGGCTCTATCCGAGAGGCAGTGCCTGGGACCAAGCAGCCACCCACTGCTGGCCAGCAGCTGGGCTAGTGGCTGAGGTGGGCACTGGGAATAGGGGTGTGGGGGACACATGATAAAGTGCATTTTAGGTCTCGTCTCTTAGCAAGGCCAATCTAACATGTAAACATCCTTGCAAACCTCCTGTGCTCCGTGCTGGGAGGCTGCGAGCAGGGGTGCCAATACCACCCCACATCCCCCCTCCCTCCCTGTCTGTGCAGCCCAGAACTGCCATCAGAAGGGCTGTGTCCATGCACTGCCCCATCCGGCACACCCACCTGCCCCCCTAAACCCCTTCCCAACCTGCTTTTGTTGGACTTGGCTTGCTTTCAAAGCCACAGCAATGCCAGTGAACTACTCTGCCTTGGCTACCAAGCCCCAGACCACAACCACCACCCACCTCTGACTGATTGACACTTACCATATCTGGGCTCATGTACCCTGATGGGACACTGTGGAACAGCCATGGTAGTGTGTTGGGGAGATGCAGCTTTAATGGGCAAATGCATGGCCTTTCCCTCCTGCCAGCCACACTGGGCCACAAACTGTGCACAACAGTAGAGCCCTAAATGTGTGTGTTTGCTTCCCCACTAACATTACGTGCCAAGGTTAGAGGGAAGAAAAAACCCAAAACAATCCCCCAAAATACAGCAACTCCTCCTGCCCTAACCTCATGAGCAGCTCTCCTGTCCTAGGATGGGAGGGGAGACCCTAAAAATAACAGTGCTTTAAGAATAAAGATAAATGCTTTCCTACCTCAAAGGCTGCGTGCTGGCCCTTGCTGCAGCCCCTCACATGATGCTGGGGCATGAAGGACTCCTGGTTCTCCCCAGGACTTGGGCTTTAAGAGCCAAGGGCTCATGCTGTCACTGTTTCAGCTCCTGAGCTTGCTGGGAAGCTCAGGTTGCTGCAACCTATTTGAAACACTCATGTTTTTCTGCCTCCCCGCCACTGAGCCCAAGCACTCACGCCTAGCCCTAAAGCCAAGAAGCTAGTTATAGACAGAGCTATGTCCTACAGCATTCGCGATCTCTAGCTATAGATCCATGTACTGTTAGCTATGTCCAGGTTTTTTCATGCTAACTTTCCCACTTCCCCCCTGCTGCTTTGTGCTGCTCATGCCAAAGGCAGCTCTGTCAGTGCGCACCAGTGACCAGCTGCTGTGGTGGTGCCAAGAGCCAAGAAAGCGGCTTGCACAAGATAAAACGCAAACAAATGCCAAAACCCAACCAAATAAACAAAAAACAAACAAAAAACCCCAAAACAAACACACACACACACAAAAAAGGGGAAAAAAGCTCGCTTTGCTTGGATTCAGCAAGTTACAAACTCACCCGGCCCCAAACCTTGCTCTGACTGCCAGATGGAGCTTAGCTGTTAGATAGACCTGGTCCTAACTAGTCAGTTTCTTGCAAAGCTTACAGTAATCTATCCATCTCTCTCCTGCGTTTGGGCTAACAGTGCCCGGAGTATTCACCAGTTAACACCTCAAAAACATACATTTTCATTTTTCCTTTGGAAAGACACAAAGAGTAGGGACACGAAACCACACACCCACTGAGGAACAAACTGCTGTTGTTTTTTTCAATTCATAAATATAAGCTTATAGTTTAAAAGTGACAATTTACAAAAATAAATACAATTTATTGCTGACCCTACGGGCTCAGAACGTCTCTTGTGTCCTCGAGATTCATTCAGGTTGGCCAAATGGAAACATGATCTAGCAAAACCAAAGTCTGCCATCACAGGCTGTTCTATGCTTGCTTGTTTGTTTTCATGTATACAAACACGTATGACTACATCACTAGAAACAAAGCAACCAATAAAAGAACGAGTGTAACCTGAAAAATACGTGGCTACAGGGAGTAAAAACCATATAAATTTATCTGCACTTAGTAACCAAAATAAAACATGACAAGGATCTTACTAGCTGCGGTGTGAGCTGGTATAACAACAGTAAGAAATTCAGGCAAAAGTGGTGTTATGTAAGTTAGCAGCATTATCCAATCTCCTGGAAAACAAAAATTGCGGGACTGAGGTATAGAAAAAAGGTGGGGAAAAAATCCACAATGGACCTACTACAGCAAAACGAGTTATATACATGGGAATCCCACGGTATCCTGCAGACCGCTGCAGTCTGTGTATGTGCTCCAAACGCTGGGCTTAAATTCACAGTGACTTTCAGCATTGAAGTCCTGAATGGAAAAGGGTTTTCTCCACCGCAAAGCAAGCCATGAAGACATGGCGACCCAATAAATAACCTCTCTGCAGCCAGAAAGCCATTGCCTTCCAGTCATTCTGCAGTGCTGGGCAAGGGCACATACTGCTGCTGGAGCAGCATCATGTACGAATCCCAACAGACGAGGTGCCCCAGAGCCATCCATCCCTGGTGCGGACTGGTCCCTTCAGCCGCCACCTTCCCTGCGGGGCCCGGCCTCACCCATCCTGTTGCTCCAACAGTGTCGTGCTCCTTCCGTGCGCTCTGGGGTGCAGTGGCTGCAGCCAAGGGTGCTCCCTGCATCTGACCTGGTGCTCAGGGCAGCTGCATCTCGGGCAGGTCGGAGGCTTGGCCCTGTGAGTGGCGGCTCTGCTGCTGTGGGTGCAGGAAGTAGCTCAGGGGGTTCTGCTGCGGTGCGTGGGGTGGCTGCAGAATGCGCTGTGCACCCCCGGGCACCAGCTCAGGACCTTGCATCTGCCAGGAGACACAAATGGGGCAGGTCAGACCCACTCTATCACCCATCCACTCTCTCTCTTTCTGTGGGGCTGATGCTAAGGCTCACAACCAGGATGTGAGGACCAAGCCCTAACGGACTAGCTATCAAGGGTATGCGTTGTGGACAAGCAGCCTGGGATGCTGGTGCTATCAGCATGACTAACAATGCCTGGAGAGTATGGAGTGGAAGCAGGACAAATCTATCCTACCAGCCCCATGGGGAGCCCAGCAGGAATGGAGAACTTCGAAAGCTACTTGGACACAAGGTAAAATCTGCAGGGCATGCAACTTCCATCTTCCATGGGAAGGCTTAAGAGGTTGTAAAGTGACCTTGTCCATAGTCCCATGGCTGGTACTCCAAACTCCCACTTAAAGGCATTGTGGCACCAAAGCCTGGTTTTCTATTGCCTTGAACTGTTCATCTTCTCCAGCATCATCATTCTGCTGCCCATATCACTAGTCCTCAGGACTTCAGTGTACCCGAAGCTGGGATGGCTCATGCCCACATTTGCTGACAATTCATTTCTTACTCTAAATCCAGTGCTGCTGCATGGCTACTCTCAGCTCCTGCTTTGTTTTCTATCAATCATCTTTGCCTGAAAGACCATAACTTACTCCACCAACCAGGCAAGTGTTGGAGAATGTATTGCAACGCACTCAACAAACCCTCTTCTTGGCAGCATTAGTTTGCCATGCACTGATGAAGCTGTGCTTTGGAAGATCAAAATCACCTTCTCCGGAGATTTGTGTGGTGAAACACCTATTTATTAAAAGAAAGCAGTGATGGCAGCTGATAAAAACTCTGTTATGCTGAGACATAACAGCAGGAGCCATGTTTTCAAACAAGCTTATCCTTCATCACGTTTCACATCTACAGCAGGATTCCCACTGTGTTTGACAAAAACGGGTATTTCTTCTGTACACTAAGTGATAAATGAGTTTGTTGGAAACTGGCCTTGGACGGGTGCAGATGCAGCCTGGAAAGGCTGAGCACTTGGGTAAACACAGATGCAATGGGAATGACAGATGTGGAAGTGCACTGACCAGGTTTGATTAGCCAGGTAAGCCCCACTCCTTCAAAATGAAACCCCAACCCAACCCCAAAAGCCATCCCTGTGCACCCTCAGAAACATGTTCCAGCTCCATTACCTGAAGGTAGAGACGGTGCTGCTGAACCTGCTGCTGTGGCCACTGGTGGAGATGAACCGGTGTGTTTGCCTGGTGGGATGTGAAGCTGGCATGTGGGATCATCAGGGATGGGGAGCAAACAGGCGATGGGGCCGGAGGTCGGACAGTGCTACAGGTAACCGGTTGCATCTGTACTGGGGGAGGCAGGATCTGCTGCTCTGCAACGAATCTGCCACAAGGAGGAAAATGAGACATGAGAACCCAAACCTGGACACACCACTGGAGCAGGCCCTGGGGAGCCCAGGTGCTGCGAGAACCCAACCAGAGCAGGGTTTGTGATAGCAGCGACAGCAGGCTCTAGATCTCCCCCTCTCTATCAAGCATTGACTGGAACTGCAGAACACTGAGATATTTTAAGGCTGTATATCTCCATAACTTGATTAGGCAGTTTAGGCTTTGCAAAAGCTAGAAAATGCTTAACACCCCATCCCTTTTTACAAAGCATTTTAGTTATCACATAGCTCTTTGTAATAAAAGTACTCTCATTACTTCTCTCCTTTTGTTCCTTTTAACACCAAGACTTTGAATTTGCATGACCATGTACAAGTTCTTCAAAACACTTTTCAGTGCTGTAAGGTGCTCCGCTAAAACACTGAATGGAAACAAGGACTCACTCACTTTCCTTGCTGCCTGCTGGCACTGCCCTGCATGGACTGGCTGCTGCCATTGGTAGCAGGCATCATGGCTTGGATAGACTGATCCAACAGCATCCTTCGGTGGAAGGAAAACAGGATGGTCAGGGAAGGGAGAGGTCCAAACACCTGGCTGTTAGTCTCTAGAAACAAATCCCTGAACATATGCAAACCATTACCTTAAAAACAAAAGGCTAATGAAATAGGATGCTTATTGTCACCTTGCCTGCTGCACTCACAGAGCTGAGCTGAAACTTGCTAAATCTTTCATGTATGAAAAAAGGTGTGTTTTATAGAAGGTTAAACCTCCAGGGTTTATTTTGTTTCCTTACACAGTATTTTGAAACAGCCGGATCCTGAAGGCAGTGTCTGCAGATACCTCCCTGAAAGCTGGTTGAATAGTTTGGGCACTTGTATATGTTTTACAGAGTGTCTCCAGCATTCTATAAAGGAAAAATGGCTTTGGCACAGCACTTGTCCTGGCTGGAGAGAAGACACTTCAGAGCAAGCAGATACAGGTAGGGGAAAAGCTGTCCCTCCTGTTTTCCATTTTCACTCCCTCTGACAGCAGGTGTCCAAATGTTGCTGAGCTACATGGACAATTTATATAAATATGGAAAGAAAAGGATTTCAGGCCCCTGAGGGTACAGCATGGTGTGCATAGCACCCTGCTTGCATGCACGCTGGGCTCACCGCTAACCCAGATGTCTGCAGGAGAGAACAGCCCTACGGCCCTGCTATGGCACTCAAGAGTCCATCACCCCCAAACCCAGATGTGCCTGCCCTCCCCGCTGCCCAGGTACTGCCACTTTCTGTCACCACCATCAGGATGGTCCCAGCAGGATTGTGTTCACACCTGAGGCTCCTGTCCTGGCTGTAGTCAGACTGCAGTTGCCTTTCACTGCTGTCAGCTGGCATCTGTGCAGCCACTGTAATGGGATGTGTTTGTGATAACACCACAGGATTGCTGTAGAGGGGCACCGAGATGCTTGTCTGCCCCGGCAGACGTGTTTGCTGGGCTTGGTTTCCTCTCACTAGGTGCTGCTGCTGCTGCTGTACCTGAAATGAAGACATAGATGCCCATGTGAGCTTTTACAGTTCCCCAATAGAAGGCTAAAATAACAGCTACCAAGGAAGTCCCCAAACAAAGAGTCTCAACTTCCCTTTAAAGCAGTAGTTTTGGTCTTTTTTTGCTTTTAGACACCTCAATTCTTTCCCAAAGAGATGTGACCATCTATGCAGTGGATTTAGATCTAGTGATGACAAACTTGGTTTTCAAACTTGCCTTCCAAGACTTCTCAGGCAGAAGAAAATTCATCTTTTATAATTATAGCTACTTCCCTGCGTTACGAAGTCCCTACACTCACTGGCTATGAACCAGCATCATGCTGCAGTCACAAAGAGAAGCGAATCAGAGCCCAAATCTCCCACTCAGTTCCATTCCGATCACCAGAATGGCTCCAGTGGTCCCCAAGGCTTAATGCTTTCAGGCTGATTGGGGTTTATTTTTACAGTTGAATGACAAATTTTGTAACGGAGGCTACAGAGTAAAACCAGCACAGAGGAGATGCGCAGTTTGGTCCTCTCCATGTACCATGGAGAGGGGGGACACAGTAGACAAGTATCTAAGAGCCAGGAAGGGGGTAATATGGAGACAACAAAGCAGGGAGTGACCTGGGCAGCCGTGCTGCAGGGGTCCCTGAGGAATTGGTGTGGTGAGGGCAGGAGGGTGCTGCAGTAGTGCTTCATCCCTGTAAGGCCTTGTTGCTGTGACTTCTTGGCTGTGGTCTGCCTGGGCGTCCCCGGCGGCGGCCTCCTGGGGCTCGGGTGCTGCAGGTTGTTAAAGACTATGGGGATTGGCTGCTGCATCAGCATCTTCAAGTAAGAGAGACACACAATGGATTTGTCGCAGCTCATATGGTGGTTGTGCTGCCTGGGAGATAACGGCTCCAGCTCCCACACTGTCTCTATCAGCATACGTAACACTGCAGCAGTGACACAGCATCTTAGAATAATGGAATGGTTAGGCTTGGGAAGGAACTTAAAATCATCTAGTTCCAAACCCCCTGCCATGGGCAGGGACACCAACATCTCTAAAACCAGGGGCAACATGAGCCATCAATAACAGAATATCAAATGTTAGCTTGTGCCAAAATACATATTCAGGGCCATGACCATTCCAGCTTCATTGTGGCTGTTGCGTTTTGCAGGAATGCAATGGGGTCCATCAGCATTAGTCAGCCAACAAACCACCATCCTCTTTGTGCAGGAGGAAATTTGGATTAGCTTGGGATTAGTTTTTTCTAAATCATGAAAATTACTGACTCAGTACTTAAGCAGAAACTGACACCACTCATCTCTCGGGAGATACTACTCCCACATCAGAGACCAAACTACCAATTTATCCAGAGCTCATTTCTAAATGTGTTTTCCACTGACAATCTTGTTACTGATCTGCTCAAAGGAAAAGCAAATGGTTTGTGGGTTTGAGAACCCTGGGGGCCGTGAATACCTGCAGGTTGGAGTCCTGCACGAGCTGGAGTTGCTCCTTGATGACATGGAGCTCTTCTTGCTGCGTCTTGATGTCAGCTTGCAGTATGCGAGTCCTCTCCTCCAGCTGCTCTTTCAGCTGATGCATCATCCCCAGCTGGGTCGGGAAATGGTACACTGGCTGCGAGAACAGAGAACAAGATCATGGGGTGGAGCCAGTCCTGCTACTCATGTTCATAGTGATGTGGCCTTCAGAAAAACAACCGATTTTCAGCTTTTGCCATAGAAAGTATGATACAAAAAATGGCAATTGAATATTTAACTGAAGTGTCACTGTGCTTCCAGAGCAGCAGCACGACTGGCTCATACTCATTGCCTCACTCCAGACTTTGGCCTATTAAATTCCTGCACAGATGTAGTGTCCATACAAGGGACCTCCTTGTCCCTTTAGGGTGACTCCATGCTGATTTGGGACCACTTACGTTTTGTGGTAGACATTGCATGCAAACCCTTCCCAGACCTCCAGGCTGGCTTTCAGTTGTGATGCTAATTACATTCAACAAATGCCAGGCCAAAGTTTGGTTGTAATCCCACCCTGGGGTCCATCCTTCAGACATATGCTGGCCACCTTCAATCCGTGTATTATATACATATATATATACATACAGTGATTATGTACATTATATACATATAGTGAATGTTCACTACACTGACCTCAAAGCTCTGTGAGGATGGGCCTCATAGTTATGGTTTATGACTCCCATGTATTTCTTTTTCTGGCCTAACTCAAACCTTCCATGACATTTTTACTGCCCTTCCTCTACCAGGGCAATAAAATTCTTCATTATCATATCAGCCTGTAGTTAGTAGCCAGCAATTCAGAGATGAGCCTTCAGCAGCCCCCAATGGTTTTGACAAGTGTAAACCTTCTAAGCTATCTCCTTGGCTCTCCCAGCTGCTCTGTCTCCAGTTGTAATAATTTAGTTTCAGGTAAATCTCAGTAACAGCAACAAAAAGGGCACTGAAACCTTGTCCCTATGCTGGGATGAGACAGCAAGGGAGTAAGAACCATGAACTGGAGCCACCAAGTCTGTCTCACTGACTGACCACACCAGTGTTCAACAGAAATAAACCACGTACCATCACAGCGTGCTGAGAGGGGGCTGCCAGCTGAGCCACCGGAGGCTGAGGGAGCTGCTCACCAGGGGCTGGAGGAGTTGCTATGGCCTAGAAATGAAAACTTTGCCTTACTGTAGGTCCATAGCATCTCTGACGCAGAGCTGGTGCGATACCAGCTCACACTGGTGATGGGTCGAGGGACCTGGACAACTCCACGTGGAGATCCGAGGATGAGTCTGAAGGAAGAATTTAAGCTCCTCCATGCCCTCCTCGGTGTCAGCATCCATTTCTGGATAAATGCCATTTCACATGTACAAACCCCAAGAAAAGTGGACTCGTGGTGTGAGAAGGTGTTTGGCCTGGAGGAGCAAACCGAATCCCAAAAGGAGGCAGCAGAGGAGGCTCTACCAGCTCTCCATTGGCTCTGCTGGCCAGCAGCATTCCCTGCAGCCCTGCGCGCACTCGGCGCAGTCAGAGGTGTGAATCCAGCCCTGCACCCCAGCATACTCAGAGGTGGGAATCCAGCCTCTCTGAGGGCAAGCTTAAGGTTTGTCAAGCTCATTTCTTTATGACATGATAACGGCTATTTCTTTCTGGGACCACTGACCTGAGCGCTTCCAGCTGACGCCAGCCGCAGGGCTGCCTTCTCCGCCTGTCCCCCCGGCACTGACAGGCGGGTGGGAGTGCTGGTATCTGTGTGTCGCATGGATGACGTGGCTGGAAAAGAGACAGTTTGCTATGGTGCTGCAGACCTGTGCCTGAGTATCCTGGCTGAGCCTGAACTCCTAGGACATAGATGAGCAGTGACAAAGCTTCCAAACTGGGTCCCCAAACTGCCCCTCTGTGACCCCTCTGGCTCTCCGCCTGACTCAACAGGTTTCCTTCTGAAGCAAACACCACATTTCAGCCTTCCCTCCATGGATGCCTTGAAATGCGCTTTCCCACTCTTCCCCTGGCAAGGTGCTGTGGCTTTATAGCAACCTTCCAGTACCTAAAGGGGCCTACAAGAAATCTGGAGAGGGACTTTTTACAAGGACATGTAGTTATAGGACAAGGGGGGATGAGCTTTGAGATGAAAGAGAGTAGATTTAGATTAGATATTGGGAAATATTCTTCCCTGTGAGGGTGCTGAGGCGCTGGCACAGGGCACCCAGAGAAGCTGTGGCTGCCCCATCCCTGGCAGTGTTCAAGGCCAAGTTGGACGGGGCTTGGAGCAACCTGCTCTAGTGGAATGTGCCCCTGCCTGTGGCACGGGTTGGAACAGGATGAGTTTTAAGGTGCCTTCCAACCCAAATCATTTATGTTTCTATGCTTTCAAGAAAAGCCCTGTGTCAGCTTCTACCCATGGCCCTGCATGGGTGCAGCATAGGGTAACAAGCTATGTTGGTCCCAGACACACTGAGCATCCCACTCCTGCCTTGACTGCAGCACTCCCAAAGTCAAACCCTGTGTTTTGGAGGTGAGCTGCCCCCGGCGGCGCTGGCACCTACACGTGGAGTCGGAGAGGGCGGTGTGTGAGGAGCGTCGGGAGCTGTGTGATGACAGCGACACTCCCTCCCGGCTGGCATCCTGGCTGCTGCCGCACTGCCCTACGTCCAGGTAGCTGCTCTGGCTCTGCGGGAGTGAAGCACAAGTGGTGAGATCATCAGTGCCGGAGGGCTCCTCCACCTCGCTGGCTGCTTGTTTGCATAGGAAATAACAGGCTGGGTGTGTAGAGAGCCAGCACTGCAGCACCACACCACCAAACCCCCACGCAGTATTCAGTCTGCCTCTCGGTGTTCACCCTAAAGCCTGCAGGTATCCTTATGCTTTTATGGCTGGCTTCCTTCTGCCCAGTTTGTTCAGGGATGTCTGATTTCTTGCCTGCAGCACACTGGGAGCTCCCAGCCTCCCACTCCCCTCCAGAAGCAGTGGGAGCAATCGCTGTGCTTCTCCTCCACCTGCCTTCCATCAAAAGATGCACCTTCAGGTCTGCAGAAAAATATCTCAGCCATCACACAGAAAGGGGAAGAAGATGCGTAAGTGTGCTGTGGTGACAGAGAAGCAGCTGTTTGCAAGATGGTCCTTGCTCAAGTGCAAAAGGTCTCTGGGACCGTTTCCCCTGTACATCCCATGAAGCTTCTTTAAAATAATGCCAGAAGAGCAACGAGGCTAAAGGAATGATAATTGCACATCAATCCACTTGAAAATGTGTTTACTGGTCTTTGTAAGCTACCAAGAGGAAGAACATAAAAGTAATTAAAATGACCTTGCGAACTGGGTAGGTGTGTTGGGATGCCAGTCTGATGCAAGCCATGGAAGTTTATTGCTCTGGTCACAATCCCACACTTGATGTGATCCTGCCCAGTGGTGTAAACAGAGCTGAAATCTAGAATAAGTGTTTTCCCTTCACTTCCAATCTTCACCTGAGTATCAGCGGTGAGCTGGCATTAACAAAGCAAGTGCCCTGTGGTGCTGCCCTGCACCCATATCCTCTGTGCCTTGTGAATGGTGACAGGTACAGTGATCTAGCCTCCTCCAGCTCTGCTTTTCTGCTTCTGAACTGAGGTGATTTAACCTCTTGTGTGTGTAACAGCCTCAGAAAGATAATGAAGAGCAGAACAGTTGAATTTGCAGTTATATGCCTGAGTCAAGATGGTCAGTTTAGAGACACGCAATAGAAACCTTCTCAGGGTCCGCCTCAGTCGTAACACAACTGAAGACTTGGGAGAAGGAGAAGAAAGAACAGGTGTTTTTTAAGATCGGTAAGTGATTACTCAGTTTGGTTTAAACTCCTATTCATTCAACTGTGAAGGGACATGGTACCTTTAGAGAAGAGGATGCCAGTTCAACTGATGACTCCTCAAGGCCAAGATCTCGCCTTCTTTCAGCTCGAACTTCTGCGTAACTAAAAAAAGAAAAAGTAAACAGAAATTAAAATCAATTTTTTTCAGTGTGGGTATCATCTATTTTACAGTAAGTATCCTACCATACAGATCACCTGGAGCTTTCACAGCGCACAAAGACTCTCCCTCTCTCATACACAAGGTGCTTAGAAGAACATCATTACACGGCCTTGCAGTCTGAGTAACTGACTAAACACATGCTGAATATCCACCGATTAAAGCCAACAGGGCAGTGACCCAGTCCCACTGCGCCCAGGACCGCAGAGCCTATATGGTTAATTGCACCAATCATTCCAAGCACAAAAGTAGACAGTCCTCTGCAAATTTTAGGGCCAGATGCCTTCAAGGAAAACTAACCCAAAAGCAAAGTGCACTTGGTTACTGAAGACAGAACGGGTGCTTTGTCTTCAGTACGATTTTTCTAATAAAGGAGATTCCCATTTTCCATCATGAGGCAGAAAAATAATCCTACAGCTTCCGTGCAGGTAAACTGCCATAGAAAAGATACATTTATTTTCTAACCTGCAGCATTAGAAAATGGATATGTTAATATCCCATGGTCCCACAGAAGCTCTGAATAGAAACCGACAGCTTCCCCAGTGCAGGAATGCCCAGGAATGTGGATCTAAAAATGTGTATTTGTTTTCTTTAGCATTTTTTGATCTTATACAATAAAATATTTAAAGTAAACAATGCCACATGATTCACCATTGGGATAAATTGGAGAGGATGTTTTAAAGACTCTCTAAGTGCATGTGGATCATGAGCATGGAAAGTTGCCAGAATTTAGGAGGCTAAAATATTAATGAGCCATAGCCTTTGTTGGAGGCAAGAGCAGCTGCTGAACTCACTTATGTCATTGTAGGCAATGAATTCTCCTGAAAGCATGTTTTAATTTGTGTGCTTCAGTAGCATATTCTAAATCTTAACTATATGACACAGAACTGAATTTCAAAATCAATTTAGAACTATATCACTAGGTTTAAGAGCCACTGGAAGCAGAAAGAAGAAACCATGCACAATAAATTCAGACCTTACAGTGAAGCCCAATTCCCTGAAGCTACAACTCAGAAGCAATCTCTCTGTCTAACATTTTGCTTACAATTTGCATGTAGAGGTAGGACAATGAGTGAGGGCTCTAAACTGACAGAGGGGAAATTCAGATTAGATACTAGGAAGAAATTCTTTCTTGTGAGGGTGCGGAGGAGCTGGCACAGGTTGCCCAGAGAAGCTGTGGCTGCCTCATCCCTGGCAGTGTTCAAGGCCAGGTTGGATGGGGCTTGGAGCAACCTGGGCTAGTGGAAGGTGTCCCTGCCCGTGGCAGCGGTTTGGAACAGGATGAGCTTTAAGGTCCCTTCCAAACCAAACCATTCTATGACTCTATGTTTCCATTATGATAGCACTTAACATGTTCGTATCAGCACACCAGCTCTCATCACTTACACCTGTTTAGTGGTGTAAGGTGCTTTCAGACTGTGTTCTGCAATATAGAGAAGAATCCCAGTTTCCTAGTTTTTGTTCTTTCAGATGATTGACAAGTAAAAGGGGGACCAGAAAAAGATTCACAAAGTGATTCCTGACAGTAAAGAAAGACACAGTGAGCAATATGTTTACTCAAGTCAACAGAACAAACCAGTATGCCACTATTTTTTCCAGCCCTTCAGTAAATACATTCCCACTCTTAACACAGTCTTTTTTGAGATGACAGTGGTAACCAAGCAGATTCCCCTCCAGAAGGCACGCATCACAGAGCATCCCACACACACATTGCCTTCCAACTCGGGTTTGCAGCCGAGCACAAGCAGCTTCCCACTAGGGGGGGATCCAGGGCTGAGTTTCAGGTGAGGAATGCGGCTAGCAAGACAGCAGAGCATTTAAATCATAAATATTTAAAGCTCTGATCAAAAGGTTTTGTAGGAGATGTATGGTCCCATTCATGCCCATAAAGCCACCTAATTCTTAACAGCTTTAATTCTTCCTGTGGCCATGTCATGGCTAGGGATAAAAGGGGAATATAACACACTGATAGACTGGGCCAAAGCTTCCAGGTTTTTGGCCTAGTTGCCAAAAAAGAATAAAGGAGTAATAAAAACACATGTTCCCTGTCATAATAGCTTTATAGATTTACATACCATCTTAGTGTGACAATATGCACAGCAAATATTTGGCTAACACAAAACAGAACTGGAAAAAATAATGCATGAGCACATGGGAAATACATTGTGAAGTGTTTGGTGCTTGCTCCTACCTAACTACTAGGTGAGTGCAAACGATGAACTCGGGTTTAGAATTCCACTGGTGGTAGGTGATGTAATAGTGTGTCTGCAGCCATATCCACTGCTGGCCTTTGGTGAGGAAACGATAGTAACAGGACTTTCCTTTTCCAAACTGCATCACTGTTAAAACAAAAAAGAAAGGAATTTATAGCAAACACAAATTTTGTGGTGCAAAGGTGGTTACAAAACCCACTCGGACCCATACCCCTCCTGCAGCCTGCTACTCCACCGAAATGCCTTTATAAACACAGCAGATGATACACAACCACGTACTGAGGTTTTATTTGGGTTCTCTTCTGCTACCAGTTTCCAAAAGCACACTTTGCTATTTTGAGATTGTTCTAATAACTGGCATAACTCTATAACTAGCTGTATTTTCATAACTTATTCATGGGATCCTCTGCAATAAGCATAAATAACACCAACTGAATGAATTACTGGCTTTTCACAAGTATATAAGAATGCATTTTAAAGACCGGGAGCTTGAAGCCAGGATCCTAATAATGGCACAAACCAACAAGATAGTGGAGTTTTAGCAGTATAACTGAAAGTTTTCTTCCAAGAGATGACCTAACGATACCAGACTTGGTACATATTATCAGAGTATGCCTAGAAAAATTTCGAGTGGTGTAATACAACTAGAAAATAACTAAAACCACATTAAATAACCACATTAATTGTTTCCAGATTGCTCAGAGTGCAAAATAAAATGTGCTCACCTAAAATACCCATAATTAATGCAAAATAAAATGTGGTTTAAGAAAATTCATTTCACTTCACAGTAGGCAAGATGCCTGCCCAGAGTGGTCAACCTCACAAACAGGAACTTATCAAGCCACACTAACCCAATATTTTTACTCATCTGCACACCTCTACTTTGTTAAATATCAGGACTAAGTCCTTTAGCGATCCCATTTACAGTGATGGGCTTTAGATGAAGCACTTAGTGAAGATCTTCTGGCTAACACACTGTGCTGGGGTCACTCAGCTCCCAGTCCAGGCAGAGATTTCCTGAAGCAACTTCTATGAGTCACTTTGCCAGCACCTTATTTTGTCCCCTGCACAGTAAGATTAAAGGAACCTTTCCTTCAGGTGTGTGGTGCAAACAGTCTTTTAGTATGTAAGAGGAGATCCATGGCTAGCAGAGATGCAGAATATAAATCGCTAAAAAGAGTCTCTGCTGAATGATCTGACCCCACTCTCAATACAGTTAGTGTCTACATCAAACTGCAGGCACATATCACCAAAAGCACATCATCTGGTTAAGTAACCCACTCCTGTCTGAGCAGTCTTTAAAGATAATGGCACTAAAAAGTACTGTACTTGAGAGCAATTAAAATTTTCCTTTAATATTCCCATCTACAGACTTGCTGCACTTGATGCAACCTGTTTCTGGCCCTTTTCACAGCTTCCTGCATCCTCTCAGCCATGCAACCCACTTCCGCACCACCCGTTCTGTATCAGTGCTTTGCCTCAACAGGGCAGGAAAGCTGGCAGGGAAGTGGAGTGGGGAAACTTGACATTTAAAGAAGTAGTAATTTTCTCCATTCTCTCCTAGGTCCTTTAGCATCTTATGTGTAAGTAAGTGGTAGAGGTGGGGGTGGTTGGCAACTCAGAGATGAAGCAGCTTCTCTAACTCCAGCATGCTGGGGGGCTGCGGAGCTCCTCAGTGTCCCTGCATCACGCTGCTCCGCATCTTGAGGCAGTTACAGCATCCCACTTTCTCCACTCTCTGGGGTGTCCTTGCTTCCTTTTGACAAAAAGCTTTTCAAACAGCAGAGACACCAACACATGGAGAGTCTGCCCAACAGGATAGCTATAAGTAACATTTCTTAGCGAAATATCTCATTACCTAGGTGCATTTTACAAAGTGTGTAGTTTCATTTCAGTGCTTGGCAATGCAAACCACCTGGATGACAGACCTAATTCTGGCTTGCTATCTGAGCCTGAAGTGAGTGTAATAAAATGGAAAAATATGGTCTCAAGGATAAAGTATCTTACAAGCTCATCTGGTAGAAACAGCACTCTGGTTACTAGAACTTGTCTGCTACCACCTTTTGCCCTTCACATCAACTCCAGCCGGTCAACAGTACATGGTTCTTCAGCAGCAGGCTGCACTGCTGCAGTACCCAGGCTAAGTGCTCCTTCTGGCCTGGCTCCTCCCAGGCTCTTGTAAATCACGGTACTTCACCTTGCTCAAAGATGAACTTATGGTCATTCTCTGGTGTTTGCAGAGCAGCCTGAACTGGACTTCTCTGGTTTACTTTCAGGTCAACCAACAGTTCACCCACAGGGAATCTGTATCCAGCACTTTTGTATTTAAAAAATACTATGAATCTCCAGAAGCATTTTACTAACAGTAAGTGAGGTTCGCAACACCTAATTGCACAGGCAGGTGGTCTGAATGCTGTTTTCAGAAGGCATTTTGGTGAGCTGAGCCTCCTGGCTGACTCTGGACCCCAGAGAACAGAACTCACGAGCTGCGACAACCAACATAACTGCCAGGGCTCGGGGCTGCCCTCACAAACTGGGGGCAGAGTGTGGGAAGTCCTGACTTCCCATCTATTCATCTCACTTCACTCTCAGACAACCTGTGCTCAAACAGGGTATCCGCCAATCTGGGAAACCTGCACAAACAGTTCCTGCCCTGAGTGAATTCTGCAGGGATTCAGACTCGTCATCTACAACAGTCTGTGACAGGAAGAGCGAATTCCCTCACACCCCAGATAAAGATGCCTTTTGTGACAACAGCAAAGGGTTTTGCATAAATGACAAATGAGATCAAAGACAGGCACGCTGCAGAGGGAGAGGAACTTACAGTGTTCATGGCACCTAGCAAGAAGCTCCAGGTCATCTGCGTGGTAGTAATCATACCCTGATGTTCCCAGAACCTCAAAGGGTAAATATCCTATAATAGGTGGAGCCCTAGAAGGGAAGAAAAGGGCAGGGAGTGAGCACAAAACCTGACACTTTGACATCCTGGCAGATACGGTGCGACACTAGCAACCAAACCCACCTCATATATTCACTTGGCAGGGAAATCAGGAGTGGATTTTCATATACACAATGATGTATTTTCACATACAAGCAAAAAAAAAGCCAGCAAGGCGGAGGTAAAAGTTGAGCAAATGAAAAGGTGTGTGTTTACTGTTTCACAGCCTATTCATTATGTGGGTGTAAAGAGAGGCATGTACGTATGCAAGTGACTCAATTCATTAAGCATGCTCGTGAGACACACAGCTTGAGAAACGCTACGGCTGTTCATGTGCACAGTAACTTGGAGCTTGAGTAAAATTATTCAGTAGGTTGGATGTAAATGTCATCTGGGTAGTAACTGTAGATGAAAGCAAGCTGCAATGAAGGACCAGCTTGGGTAAAAGAAAAAGTAATTGTTCCCATGGAAAAGCTTGGGAAATTATAACCAGCAAAAATGTTTCTGTGCTGGCAGTAAAGATAAGAATAAGCATGGGGCTGATTTTGAGGACTGCTATTTCTATGGCAGGTAGAGAAGGAACTGATGAAGCATTCAGATACATTGCAATGACTTCCCTCACTATTCTGCTGTCAGTTCCAGATTTTCCATTTTCTAGGCAAAAGATGAGATTTTATTTTTCTTTAAGCAGGTGTCCTAACAACACTGAGATTGCGCACAGCCTTTACTGGAGCCTGCTAGCTTATAGTTATGAAACAACACTGAGATGCGAGCAGAAAACCACTATTTTTGCCATTATTCCCTATATCAGCAGTTCCCTAGTTCTCAGGTATGCTCCTGCTTGCACCAGTTCAAGCACCACACTAGGTGAGGCAGGACTTGTTTGGTTCCACCTATTTGTTTTAGCTACTGGATGTGCTGATAGCATGAGGCTCCTCTGCCAGGCAGTGGTGTGCTAGCAAAATGGTTACCGATTCAAAAACAGGGCAGACTGAAGGCGTCACTGCCTATCAAACGCGCCTCTCCTCTGCCGTCCTCTTGTTGCAGCGAGTGACCCTCTTAAGGAAGGTGGATGCCATAAAGTGGCTAAGAATATGAGAAAAAAATTATTTAACTGTAAGTACGTTTGGATTTGGACGGATCAGTCCTGAGTCTTCTGGATATTAATGTGGGAAATTCTCCTGTCTTGGCTGAGCAACCCAGCTCCACATTTGTACTCTTGAGAGACACAGTGGGCATAGATTATTCAACTAAAGAGAGCCCAGACAGGTCTATAATCTCCATCTTCCCCACAGCTGCAGGCAGACTGGCATCAAATGGGAAATGGAGAAGGACAGTCAGGGATCTGCTTCAGAGCTACCCCAGGAGGATCAGGGTATGAGCAAGAGCTCCACAGTCCCAGTACATGGGATCCTGGAAGAGCCAGACGTTCATGGTCTCTAAGGGCAAATCTCCTGAAACACAGTGTGCTTAGAACACAGTGGTCTCCGCCACAATGCAGCTTTATTTATTCAAATAACTTTTCAGAGTACTGTGCTCCTTTTCCTCATGTGACCCAGATTTCTGTTAATGATGATAATATGCGTATTTACTAAAGTGTCCTTCCTTGATGTCTCTGGTAGAATGGGCCAGTGTCTCTCCTATCTTTAATGACATGCTTATATTTAGGACAGTAATGTCTTTCAGATGCACATCAGATAAACATTTAAGCTGATCAGGAAAGTATTATGCTTTCCTGTCTTTTGCCAGAATTCTTTAAATGAGAAAGCAACCACAAGATGCTTCTCATCTGTTATTTGACAAGGAGCTGCCTTGCTTATGGAACAATTTAGAAGTATGTTGCTAGCTTAAAGTTCCAGCCTTGAGACCTGCAACTCGCTCTGCAAATGGGAATGCACAGCCTTCAGAGAGCCTTTTGCATGCAGTCTTGTAATAAATGAAGGGAAAATAAGGAGAGGACCAGAGTGCAGAAGAGAAACAGATCATTATCAAAGTTGTCAGGTTTTCTTCCTCTACACATACTTATATGTAGACCCAGAATGCAGATTCTTCCTAGTTCTCTAATGTTTATCCAGATCTGTGGAATGCTTTCTGCATTATCTATCTTTAATTTATGTTGTCATCAGGATAGCCAAGGTCCTGATTCCAACTCATGCTGGGTACCCTCTGCCCCTCCTCATGGCACACCTCAGTGTCAGGCAATGTGAGCTGACGCAAGTGAGCAAGAAACAGCAAAATACTCAACAACATTTCACAGCATCCTGCAGACTGTACTGAGAGAGGTTTGAATTGCTGATTAAATGAGACAACCCACATGATTCCCTGCTCATTCTTGGGTCTGGGCTCACCGCTCCCATCCGGGGCTGTCACAAACTCTGCCTCAGCATATGCCTCAGTTTAATTTGTCAAAACCAAATCTGAATTAATGTCCTAATTCACTGTTTTTTCTTTTATCTTTATAACCTCCTTGGTCATTTATGAAGATGAAAATAAAAGCTTATTGACAAAGCAAAAGATTTAGAAGGATTCCTGGAAGCTGTAGCTGGAAAACAGAGGAGCCAAACCAATACAGGGAACAGGACCCACACTGTTCAGTTTCAATGACTTAATATCTTGGAGAAGTTAGATATTTTCCCACCATTTTATATGGTTTAGCACCTGTCTAGAATATGGAAAAGAGCAAAGCATTTAAGGATGCTAATAAGTAAGTTCAAAACATTGTTGCTTACTCAGTTGCATTTCTAGTTAGATATACTCTACTTGGAATCTCAGGCAAAGTTTTCTATTTTTAAGCTACAGTTTGTTTATTCATCGGTGACTAAATCTCTTACCTGTGGTCCAAGAATAAAAACTTCCATTCCAAACTATGCCTCGATGTAAATTCTTCACATGGCTCTTCAACACTGCAGAGCTCCTGCAAAACAGTAGGCACATTCAAACATTTAATTCTGAGACATGACAAAAGGAGACCTCTAGCAAGGCCAAGGACGCATCTTGTTGCTAAAACAAACCCCAGCAAAGTACAGCGTTTTTAAAGCACTTGACTCAATTTTCTCTTAGGAATGTATAAGCCTTGTTTTATAGATGCATGAACTGATGAAAAGAGCTTGAATAATTTACCCTGGGCTGAATTTCAGAGCTAGGATAAACAGCCCAAGGGCTTCATCTTTTGTAGGCAAAATTCCCCACTTTTTGTAAATACTGGTATCTGAAAATAGATGACAGCACCAGGTCCAGCCTCAAACTGAGCTGGCTAATGCCCTTTTGAGCAAGAAGCACCTGTGATTGTTATCCCTGCCATCACTGCACCACAGGACACTCACAGACCAGCAGAAAGAGTCCATAAAACAGGGTGCTCAGTGTTCCAAGAAGCAGGTGGCCTTCTTACACAAAGGAGCAGTGGGATGTATTTCTTTAAACGCTGCAGCTCTTCAAGTGGTTTAGCTGGTGACTTTGTTTTGGTGCTTCCTGGGCTGACAGATCTGAGGCACACCATTGCAGGACCATCCTTTCTCTCAAAAGCAGCTCCTGCTTTACGTCTCGTCATTCCAAAACACACACTTATGTTGTCTCCCACTCCAGACACAGTGGGGTCCTCTCTCATTTACCAGCCCTCTGCACACACAACCTATGCTGCTGAGCGTACTTTTTAGAGGATGCCTCAACACATCTCCCATCACAACTGCCAAGCACACAGCTCATGGTACCAGCACCAGCCCATCCCCACATGAAAGGGACAATGCAGTCACAGTGCTCTCACCTTTAAGAACTGTGGTGTGACAAGACGAACAGTTGCTACGAGGCAAATCTGCTCCTCTGTGGCTGACCTGAAAGCTCGTGCAATAGCTGACTCAAAGCCATTACAGGAGGGTGTAGGCACTAGACACAACCAGACAATTTATTTAAGAGGAAGGAGAGCTTTCTTTTCATGTTAAGGCAGGTACAATGACTTGATGAAACCCAAGCAACAGACTCCTCCTACCCACAAGGCGATGTCACACTGATACACACTGATGTTATTTGAAGCATTGACCCTTTAGGCTCCTAGTTACACAGCGGTAACCACCTACCCCTGGCTTGCAGGGAAGCATCATAAGACAGTTCTGAGCAGCTAAGTGTGCAGCTACACTCTCCTTGTCAGCCTTTCTCCAGCTCAGCATTTGCATGATTCAAGATTCTACAGGTTTTTCTGACTATTTAATCTTTAAAAAGCATCATTTGACTGCCACAAGTGAATCAGAATAGCACATTTTACCGGTTATTTGAATGAGTAGGCTGCTTTACAATTGGTAGTGGGTCAAATGGAGGTAGGATCAGTCTGGTATTGCTTTTTTAAGCACAGCATGCAAAAGAGTTCACTCTTCTGACCAACAGCCTCCCCACCACTTCTGTATGAAAAATATCTCCAACATATCCACAGCTCATTCCATCCCTGCTGATTATGGGGCATTTCCAACTGAAACAAAGCCTCTAGGAGGCTGCAGATGAATGTACAATTTAAAGGAGAGAAAGAGAGGTGAAGGTAGGCTGGAGCAGGAACTTACCATGAGTAAAATATTTAAAATCCACTACAAATTTCACATATTCATACATCAGGGGTTCATTTGGATCTAAGCTGCCTCTTGCTAAATGGCAACAAAACTCTACTTGTTTTTCTGCTGAAATGAGAGAAAGAGAGAGAGAAATGCACAATGGTACTAGAAATCTGCCCTTTAGCACACTCCATGTATCAAATCTATCTAGGTGCTTATACCAGCCCTGCTGCTGTGGTATCTGAGCACACCCTGCTGGGATGCTCTTGATAACCATAAGTAAATGTATAACTACCAGGAGCAATGATCAGCTGGTTCTGCTTAAAGAAATCTATTCTCACTCTTTCTCCTACAGCTTTGCAGCCACCCCACTGTCCTGGGCATGAAGCCCTGGCAATATTGGTCAGCAGTGTTTCCCTCGATCTCATGTATACACAATTTCATGCAAAGCTGTTAAGCTATACTACATACCCTGCTCTGGCACTGCGCAGTAGGACCCAGATCCAAAGGGCACTGAAGTCACCTTAAGGCTTAAGCCAGAAGGAAACCATCCCCAGGGCAGAGCACCAGCAGAAGGGCTGCCCAGTGCCCACGATGCTTACAGGGCAGCAGAGAGGGGAGGCTAGCACTGCCCGGCCACAGAGAGCCAATGGGGAAAGGGGGACCCCAATACAGGCTTGTGAATCATGGGTGTTAGGAAGATGCTGGTGCCTGCTCTGGTGCTGGGGGTGTTTTCTGGGGGAAAGGGACATTTTAAGGGTGGGACACCAACCAGCAGTAGAGACCCATATGGACTGTTCAGATGGGAAGGCTATTGATTTTATTACACTTAGGGTTTCTCAGGTGTCCCAAGACATGCATGTTCCTAAGGAACAAAGACTCTGCCAAAACCCTTTGGGATTTTTCCTACCCTTTTCTTTCCCTCAGGCCCCCCCCTCCTTTTGCTGGCACAGACCAGCATCCTGCCCTGGGAAAAGGATCTAATGGGAGCAACTTCACTGTCCTCTGGTGCTCAGCAGACAGTAGAACAAAGACTGTTCAAATCAAGACCAAGTACTGGGAGCACGCAGCAGCATTAGTATTAAACCCCAGAAATACTAACTGCAGCAAAACAGAAGTGGCAGGCAGGAGAATTAAACAGCTGGAGAGCCTTGTGCAGGCTCCCTGGGAGCTGTTTGCCTTTGGCACATTTCCCTGACAGACAGACAAGAGCTGTGCTTACCGTTTAGAAAATCAGCTGCAACAGGATCTGTCATGAGCACATGTGGAGAAAGGAGCTTGTACACCTCGCTCTGCTCCCGCTCAGGCAGAAAGTTTAATATATTTTGGTCCACCAAATCTGACTGATACAAAAGAATGCTTTGTCATGTTCAGCAGTACAGCCTGACACAAGCACATGCCTTTTCATCTCACAGCAGAGCACAGATGCTGCCTGTCTAGTGCAGATGTTTATGACAAGGAAGCTCAGTCAATCTGCAGGTGGATCTAGGGCAGACTGTGACACTTAGGTTATTTTACTCAGGGTTGCTGTCTATTTGCAAAAGGTTAAAGGGATCCCAGAGGCTGCCTTTCTGTTCAGCCGGATGCAAGCTAGGAAAGAAACTCTCATACCATGGGAAAACAACATGATGACAAATATCATATCAAATTGAAATTGTGAGACATTTCCCTTTGGTAGCATGATACAGAAGTGGGAGACCTCCTCCTCACATCTTCCACATGCCTTCTAGGCTGAACATCTGGCAAAATCAGCTTGACCTGCAAGCGTCTCAGTGCTGAGCAACCCACACATCCCGAATAAAGGGGTTCTACTACAATTTCATCACATATCTGTTTCTTTGCACACCAGGACATTCAGCCAGGTTAACTGTGTGCTCAGATTTGCCCTCATGTAGAATCACTTGGGCCTCATGCTTGGCATCAGAAAAGATAAAAAACTGTTTTTGAGGGGCCAGCAGAAATTTCTGCACCCAACAGGCAACTGATTCTACAAGTTCTAGAAAACTCTGAGGCCACATTCTTGTGAATAAAGACCACGGGCTCGAAGTAGAAAACCCCAATGTCATTAGAAGAGCACAGAATCAGTCCTGAAATAATCTTTAAGTTATCTGAGAAGAGCTTCTGCACGCACAGATTTCATAAACACGAGATTTTCCATATACCTGGTGGGATAAACCCCACCCTGACCATGCTTCAGACATGCAGCCAAACAGTGAGCTGCGAGCCCTGTGACTTTGCATAGGTTTGGGGGTTTTTTAGCTAACCCTGAAAAGTGACTCTGTTGTTCACAGGAACTTGAGCAACTCCGTTAGAGTTTGTTGGTGCAGTGACAGGGCTACGTTAATCAGGGGAATGATTCCTCAACACATTGTGCTGTCAGAACTTACCGGTAAGTGTCCAAGCAGAGATGAAACACTATCAGACACATAAATAATAATCCCATCTGCGGTAAGAGCGATGAGAAAGCCATCTAGTGCCTAATGATAAAAGGCAAGCAAAAAAGAAAACAAAACAAAAAGAATTATGCAAGGGAACAACTTAAAATATAATTTATTTTTTGGTGATGCTTCTAACAGCCTAAAACTAACATAAATCAATTATGGAAACGATTGTTCAACATGGAAAAGTAAAAATTACACATGCTAATTCAACATTCTTATATTCTTACTTGCTCATTAATATTAAATTGACTTGTACTTTTCACCCAGTGACTATTCATTTAACATGAAGCAAGACAATGGTGGCCAGAATTTCTACACCCACATAATCCCAATGACTTCAGCCCCTTCATTATGTGTTCTGGATTACACAATAGTTAACCATAAAGAGATGTTAGATATCATCACAACAAACCCAGCATTATGGGCGGATGGATGGATGGATAAGCAGAGACAGAAAAAATATGCAATACTGTATTTTTAGTAATTTATGGACAATTTGAACAAGATCTAAAGCCTGATCTATTTTACTTAAAGCACCCATTTGTTAGGGAGTGACACAACAGTTTTAAAGTTTGTTTTGTTTTCCCATTCTTATTCACAATGGTTTCTTTCCCAGAGACAAAGTTCTCTGTTCCTTTGAAGTCACTGCATGTGCCACCTTCTTTGGGTGTTCTCCCTATTCTTCCAATCATCTTCTTACACCTACTGTCTGTGCCTGTTCTTCTCTAATATGCATCAAGATATGGGAGGTTTAACCTCTGGTCAACACCATGCACAAAGCCAACTCTTCTAAAGACACCGTTAGGCTGCTCTGTAGCTAAGCTACAGGGAGGCAAAAATGCAGTATTCACCATCTTCCCCACCTCAGTCATACTCTGCCTTTGCTGAAAAGCAGCCCTCTCTGGAAGAAAACACTGATTTTAAGTAAGCTGGACAATGGTCCAACATAGTCCAACAAGCCAAGTTATTAAAGGGCTCTCTCTACCCTGTCACTTCTAAAGGGGGGTGGCGGTGCGGGTTGTTTTGATTCAGCTGGAACAAGCTAGCTTGTTTGGTGAGAGAAATTCCCAGAAAGAATGAACAGACTTTTCCAGGGAGGTGAGTCATGACATTCTGATGAAAAGGAATAACTAAGACACTGCAGCACCTCCCAGCTCAGCCCAGAATACACCCTTATTTTGGTGGGGCAATGAACAACAGCTGCCCACGCAGGGTAGGAGATGTTCTCGCTGGAGGAGCACACAGCACAGACTCAAAGCCGCATCCTTAAGGAAAGAAAAAGGTAGGCTCACAGGGTGTTTCTAGATCAGCTAAGCATTTTAGAGGTGAGAGTGTCAGAGCTGTTCTCCTGGATGCACTTTAAGGCAACTCAATCAAAAGATACAGCATTCACATCACAAGTACAGCACCGCACAGCTAGCAGCAGCAAAGGCAGCAAAGTAAATGCTGCCTGGCTAATGGGATGTGGATAGCTGCTCTGCTTTCTTTAGGTCCTTTCAAGTTTGTGATAAAACTGCTAGCTCTTGCAGCTCTTCTGAGAAGGGCAATTCTCTTTTTCCTCTCTCACCAGGCCAAATCTGGGCCACACTGGTCTTAATTCTGAAATGAAAAGCTGTTTATTTTAAGGGGAAGCAATCACATTTTTAACTGTGTGTCTGCAAATCATTTAGCACATTGGTCTGACAGGTTTGCATTATATGTGCCAGCAGAGTAGAAATCAGTAATATTACCACTGGGACTTGAAAAGGTGAAAAGGAGCTATATGTCTCTGAACTACTCCACTGACCTGATTACTTCTCACTAATCTATGCAGCTTTAATTTCTTCTTACCTCTAACATCAACTGGGTGAACTCCTCGTTGCTAAGAAATGAAGGCTTCCAGTCTTGTCTAATCTCACAGGCTTCTGTCTGTGCTGTGATTTCTTAAAGAGAAAACATCGAAAAAGCAACATGACTCATGCTACATGGATTTTCTTTCTGTATCAAGAAACACTAGGTTTCTTTTAAGGGGTTTTCAGAAGAATCACCCTCAGATCGTTCTCCACACAAAGCCTTCTTGTGTGCAACAGTCATTTGCCATGCCAATGTGATACAAATACATTAGAAATCAAGAAAAGGAAGAGGAGATATTTTGGGTGTTCTGAAGAAATCCTTCAAATTCAAGGTCAGTGGGGCTAATTTCAGAGTAGCTGGGCATCACCGGGTGTCCAGGAGTGCCCAAGCAGTAGGACAGGCTGCACCCAGACATCTTCTACCCAAGGAGACCTGGTAAGAGGGAACCGAACCTCCTTTTCCCTGGCTTTTGTAGTGTGTGCTGTTCCTCTGCTCTTCTTCCCTCATGCTCTGTTTGAGAGTGTACAAAGCGTGCCAGGGGATGCAGAGGCCAGCGAGGGAAAAGGAGCAATGTCATTACACTAAAAAGCATCTTTTCAAGTGTATCTATGCTTAACTCATCATCACTGTATTCAAACCTAGCTCATTTCCTCAGGCCAACTGCTGTGCCTTATTCTGCCCCACACTTAAGTTCATGTCCTCTCTGGAGGTCTTAGATGCTTGGGAAAAAGGAGTTTTCATCTGAGTGGAATCTGGCCACTGGGCAGATGCAGAGTGAGCACCTTCAACAGAAGCAGGCCTGCGCCCTCCAGTACCTTTCTGTTTCTGTAAGAAGTCGATGGTCCTCTGCAGTATTGTGGACTTGTCCATCTTGAGAGGGTGGCCGTGGCCTTGCAGCATCGTGCAAAGCTCTTTAATGAGGACATTGAACTGATCTCTCCTCTTCTTTTCAGATTTGTTGCGTGATGCCCTGGGTGACAGAAACATAAATGCTGCTAAGTAAAATGAAGGACATACAGCTCGACCCAGGGGGAGGCAATGGCCCTGCCCCAGCAAAACACTTAAATACAAGAATCTAAACTCCACTGGGACTGCTCATTTGTTTAAAATTAGGCTTGGGCATTAAATGCCTCACTGGTGCTCAGGGCCTTGCAGCAGGACTGAACTGACCATCAGCAGGGAACATCTGGAGGTAACAAACATGATTTATATTCACTTGAGCAAGACTGCATCCTTACATTGTTTCAAAAGCATGGTAATGAGGTGAAGGTGTTATGGGCAAAATTCTTCCAGTAAGAGAAGTCCTGGCACCTTCTTGCTCATGTTTTGCCAAACTCATTTTTATGGGCTTTTGTTTTGCAGTGAGTACACACTATATAAGGTATAAAGGTCAAAATGTGAATGATTCCTTACTCTCTGATTTGTACTTGCAAAAGTAGCTTATCAAGAGACAATGCTGTGCAGAGACAACTTGACTGCAGAAAAAAGTCAAGCACATGCACTTCTATCTGGTTTTGAAAATCTGCCGCTATGATATATAAAACCAGGAATGTTAAGAGTCTGGCTGCAGAAACCACAGCTTGCATTAATACAGTTTAAGAATGTTTTATTAGGGGTTTCTCCTCCATTAAAAACAATAAAGAGGAAAGCAAATCCACTCAGTTTCTTCCAAAAAGTTTTTTTCCAATGCTTATATCTGAGATAACCCTGTTTTCTTGCAACCTCTTCCAGTAGTAATTAATTTTCTGACATGAATAGAAGTGTATTCATGATGATACATGTTTCTTGTGATCTAAACCAAGTGTGGTATGAAGAAAGCATTCCCATTCATATTCAGGTTGACATTTGGAGGTTCTCAGATCCAGCATTTATGTCCACAGGCATCTTTGTTTTGGTACTCGTGTACAATGACTAATTAGAACTCAGACAAATGCTTCTCTGAAGGGAGACTACCTCATACTTGTGCTAAAGCAGAACTGCTCTTTAGGTTTCACAGGGAACTCTGCCCCAGGTGGGCAGCACTGCACGATGCCAATAAAACCAGAGGTCAGGAATCCTGCATCATCCTGCAACATAATAAATAGCCACGGGATACCACGAGATTCTGAGGGCACAACTATGTAACATAAAGAACACTCAGCTGATTAAGCCATCATAGGGGTGGCCAAACACACTATGAGGAGCTTGAAGATGATGACTTAATTATGTTGTTTGTGGTCTGCTATATGCAGCCTATAAACTGTATGGGGGTTTTGCCTCTGACATCAGTAGTCCCAAGTAGTTTTCCAAGCACTGGACAACACAGCATTTACAATTCTCCCTGGGACGAGCTTCCACTCTCAGCGCTCTGTGCATCCCCTTCGTACCTCTTTGCCCTGTCCTTCTCATCTTCATCCATCAGTTCGTTTACACAACACAGGGCTCTGGAAGGAAAGGACAGAAGTACTTACTAAGACATATTCCCTGATCTTTTTACAGATGTCAGAATATGGAGCTTACTGTTTTGTACTTTATGACCTATTAAATGTTTCATTCTTCCCTTTCCCAAATAATTGTTAGGCAGTTTCCAATCTTGTTATGTAGTTTCTTGCTTCTGCCAGCTACTGAGTCTTGAGAACTGAAACCACAGCTGTACCCCCAAACATGCAGCTAAAACACGGGTACTTTAGAGGGAAAGAGCTAAAAGCCAGCAGCCTCTCAGATTGCCTTTGCACTGCCCTCTGCCAAGTGAAGAGAAGCCCTGAGGAAGCACTGAGCTTTGCATGAGAATAAGCATCTCCCCCGCAAATGTGAGAGCTGATTTGACTCTGACATCTGTACCAGGCAGCACTGTGTCTGGTCCTGTTTTGGGAAATCAAACAGACTGCTGGTTGATTTCAAGCATTGCAATACTTGAAAAGCATCTGAGATTTCTTTCTCAGTGGAAGGGCATAGGAGGAATAAGGAAACTGTGCTAATCTCCAAAAGGATTAGTATTAGGTAACAGCAGGCTACAATAAGGACATCTAAGAGACGTGATAGACAGGCTCATCCAAAGCATCCAGCAGCCAATGACTGCTGCTTGCACTGGTGGACTTCACCACATTTGAGCTGTGTTCAACCACTGGGATTCATATCCAAGACCTGAAGTTGAAACTTGTCAACAAGTCACCTGGCACTAACCAGGGGAAGAAAGGAATGTGACCTGGGTTCCCTGGGTTCCTGCACCACAACAGTCATTGTGGGCTGCTCTCTTTATCTTCTTTATCTGTTCCTGCAGCACAGGTAAGGTGAACAGTGAGCAACAACTCCCAGGAAGGACACAGTAGTCTCAAGCCCCGGGAAATGACGGAAAATTCAGTATGAGGGTAATTTCTTCATTGGTGACTTGCTTTCTGTGACCCAGATGGGCTAAGTCCAAGGGATAGGAAGACAGGCAGATGCAGGCAAGAGAGCTGCCATCACTCCATGACATGCTGCCCAGGTCAGCTCTGGTGGGTTGCATCCCCTTCAGACACCTCCAAAGGGGAAAACTGCACCTGGTCCTGGCATCAGCACCAATATGCCTCTGTCTCTAGGCAGCTCTTTCACTGGCAAAAACCTCTCAAGGGACATTTTTCTATGTGTGCATCCAAACGTTCTTCCCTGCTTTGAGACTTCTCCAAGCTCAAACAACTGGGTGGCTACAAAACCACCCACAACTTATAGGAAGTCAAAGATGCTGCTCATAGTAAAAGCTACAAAAATTTACCCTCCTTTCCTGCTCCAGGGTCAGGATCTCCCTCCCAGCAGATGACCTGGGCAGAAGAAAATAGGATTTCTTTTGTCCCAGAATATGAATGAACTCCATGGGGAGGGAATGGTTCTCCCTCACTGCCTGAGTCCCTGAAAACTACAAGGCAAATTAGAAATTACCAGTTCTGTTCCTCAGGTTCATCAGTCCAGACTGACGGAGTGGGATTAGCACTTCTTATCACCATGTAAATAGGGACGGAGAAAAATTAATCCTGAAAAGAAAAGCAAATCTAGTTAAAAAACTGCCGCATGCAAGGCTTAGCCTAGAGACAAGCAATTACTTCAAGTTGAAAAAGTCTACCACCATAAATTAGAAACGTGCTCAAGTATAGATGGTGAATGCTCAGAAAAGCCTCCCGGATCGGGAGCTGGACCATGTTCTGGGGGTCCTTGCTCTGTTTCCATGCCTGCTGCAGCAGAAGAAGCCCAGGAAGGCCAACTTGACCTCTTGTGCCCAAAAAGCCATGTAGCCCAGGAGGGTCGAGGAATGGTCCAACCAACCTGTGGCCACTGAGGATTGACGGGAGTCCTTCTAAAACATGACAGTTTACTGGGCATGTATGCTATGAAAACCAGCAAGTATGATCCATTTACCTTGCATTTCCTTCTTTGAGATGATAGATTGTGGATAGACTTAAGGCCTTCCATTAAGACTTACTACTTACAAGACACACACCTCTCCTTTTTGTTTGTGCTTTAAGCAGTTATTAATGAACACCCTGAACTGATTAGACCCACATCACAGTTCTCATCTCTCTGAAACCATCACTGTTGAAACTTGTTTGGATTCAGATGAGCCTCATTCTCAGGAAAGACACAAATGAAACCAGAGTGTCCATGACTGACAGTAATAATCTTCAACAACAGTCGAGTGCTGGGCTTCCAAATTTAACAAGTTTTTAATGCTCTTGAAGTGACCCCCCTGCTCTGATCCCAGGTTCATGGGTATTTTTCCTGTTACCATTAATTCCAACATCAGCTCAAAACACTGCAAAAACTTGCTGCAACCATAAGAATTACATATTTGTAACCATGGTGAATGAGAAAAAAATACCCTCACACTTCTGATCATCTAAAGCACTAGCAAGAGCTTGTTCATTTCTCCAGCTAGTGAGAACATCTCAAAGGAAAGGAAACAGCTATTTATTGCTCAAGGCCAGGTTGGACACGGCTTGGAGCAACCTGGTCTAATGGAAGGTGTCCCTGCACACAGCAGGGGGTTAGACCTAGATGGTCCTTAAGGTCCCTTCCAACCCAAAGCATTCTAGGATTCTATGAAACACAAGAAGGTGGCTGAAGAAGCATGGCAAGAGACACACACTGGGCCTGCATGCTGGAAAGGGCAGCTGGGACAGGGCAGGGGCTGACATTGCGGGGCAGCTGCTAAACACGGTGAACAACACAGATCCCCAGCAGTGATACGGTGAGAGTGCTTTGTAGGGGAGGTTTATGCAAGTAACGTGAGACAACAGGCCCAATTCCTGCTCACTCCTGCTCGTTGCAGCTGAATGAAATTATGCTGGTCCCTTTGCTCAAAAAAAAATAAAGGCTCAGATAAAGCGTAATCTCATCACTGCAGACAGTAATATGGAAGTTACCTGTAAGAGGTCTGAATCTCAGACACAAAAGAAGTACTAGAGTAACATATAAAATACCTAATGTGTTCCAGTGGTAAGTCAATCAGTAAAAAATGCAGTTGGGAATGTGAACTTCAAGGAAAATCTCACTCAACTGATCTCTTCAGTGAAGCTGCAACTGAAAACAACATCTGGGTAGCAAGTTTAAACACGGTGGATCTGCTGCGCTTCTGTTCTCACAGCCATCATACGCTGCTCAAGCTACAAGCTTTTATCCCAGTTCAAAAGGAGCATGTGATCTTATTTGTTACCCTATTGAGCTCTCATAGAAGCAAGGTGCTTATCTTAGTCACTGCTGTTCTTGTCAGTGCTGTTTTATCAAAATCATCCAGTTGTTTCTCCTCTAGAAGAATGACCCATACAGATGTTTTGATAGCTTGTAATAATTTCAGAGATATGTAGGTATAAGGAAAATTCTTTTTAAAGCAATGTGTTAAATTATAAACGCTTGTGAATACACAAACAGATCTATCACAGTTTTTCAGGAAACATTTTTTTCTATATGGCCTTAAGTTGCAAAAGTTCCACAAAACAAAAGGATTCTTCCCGAGCTTTGAGTGCAAAGCATTATGCAGAAACCTTCACACTGTCTTTTCCACAGGCTGTCTAACAACTGGAAACTACAGGGAAGCCTGACAGGTTTCCTGCCTTATACAGGTGGCTGCCTTCTCAGCCAGTTTGAATAGCAGTAAGCTGAAGTAAGCTGTTTGATCACTGAGAAGCAACAGGCTAGCTAATGCTCACCCAGTCTAAACTGGGAAATGAAGGCCAGATTCTCCAATCTCTAGCAGCAGCTATCACATCCTGCTGTAGTATGGTTGATGTGAGCTGCAAGGGGCAGAGGAATGAGGCGTCCCAGGTCTGTCCCAGTAGGACACCTTTAATAAACATGAGAGATGTCCTGAGTCAACACCAGACTTTGAGACTTTAACAGAATAAATGGCTTTAAAACCATTCACAGGCTCAAACACACAGAGAAGCTTTTTGCATGATGCAGCAGGATGGTGAGCCACAAAAAGTCTTAGTAGGAGACACCTAAGGACAAAATATTCTTAACTGGATTAAGCACTTCAGGACTACATTTAGCTAAGTGCTTTTTGTCTTGTTATGAGCCAGAGCTAAATATAGTAACCAGAATACTTAAGAATAGTTTCATAAGGGTTGTACACACTCCTCAGACAGATAAGGCACTTAGCACTACTGACAGCAGTGTGTCTGCATGTTAAGAGTATTTTAAATAGCTCCAGATGAAATCTCTTTGACCTTAACTGTATTAACCAGAGGGATCAAAATTTATTTTTTGCCTTCTGAAAATCCTCTCGTGCAACACTCTAGAGAGAAGGATTCCTGAACTCTATGGGCAGGTGAAGAGAGAGGACACTTGTCAGTGCCGTGCTGCTAACATTGTTTTTCACCCCACCTACAAGAGGTGAGGATCAGCTTCCTCACAAAGAAATGCACATCCAACATTGCTTAATGCCCTCTGCAAAGGGAAAAGGCTTTTTCTTCCCTGGTACGGGGAGTCTCAAAAAACACTCATAGCATCTTCGGGGCAAGCTATACTTCAGACTTTTCAAATATCACAGATTTCAAGTTGTTTCCAGGGTTACAGAAAGGGTAATACAGTATGACAGCCTTAACAAGACAAATGGACTTCTCAGACACACAGCTAATAGTAATATTGCTACCTGCAGTATCCTGGTACATTATTTACTGAAGAGAGAATAAGAAAGGGAAATTATTACTATTCTTTTCTCCAGAATTGTCTGACTCCAGGAGCAACCTAAAACTGCAGCTTTTGACTAAAGACAACGTTTATTTATTGGCTTGCTGCAAATCATTATAATACTAACATTACCTTTGGATAACTCTTAATGTAACATCACGTTAGTAAGAATTATCCCCTGAAACCAACAGTTCCTATGACTGCTTCATTATAGCTTTAATTTTAAGTATTTGGTTATGTCACTGATGGCAAGGCAAAGATCACTCTATGAGTGTAATGCTGCACAATTCTTTGTGGCCAGCAACAAATAAAGCTTTCATCGGTCACCTAAACAGGGTCCCTGAACGCAGCTGATTTGATTGGTTTTCCCAACTATATCCACTGGTGTAATTAAAAATATTCTCTATGCATAAAAACTTTGCTGTGCTTGTATTTAAATTTTCCTAACATTTTGCATTTGAGCAGTGTACAGCAGTTAGGGAGTCTTCAGATCTACACTGTAGAAAGTAACTCAATTATGGAAATGTGTTGTGCTAATAATTTCCACAGACTTTACATTCAACAAATTCATCAGAGAGCCCTCAATTACAAGATGCCGGACTTTGTGGCACAATGCAGTCATAAATAAGAGAGTTAATGCATTCTCCAGCAATACAGTTTATATGTCAATATGTGGATGTTTCATTCTTCTTGAGGCAATAGGAGAGTATGACTCTGGTTGACAGCTAAACACTGATTTAATTTTTAAAAGGCAGAATTCAACCTCTTCAGTAAAGTGCTACTGATTCCATTTCAAGATGCTAATGGAAATGACATATGAGAAACCAAACAGTGACACTGCATCCTTGGGGCCATTTAGCACAGAAGGGATCACCACCTCTGTTCAGGCACAGGAGCACTGAAGTCCTGCTGCCTGTCCTGTGCCACCCACCACTGAGCCATTCACCCAGAGCATAGAGGACAGCCACAGGAGCAGCTCCTACAACCCTTCACTGCAAAAGTCCTTCTCTTACACTGAGCAGCCACCGCTGCAGCACAGCTCAGCATGAAACCATGACATGGAAATACAAAGACTGAAACAGATGCAAGGGAGTTGCATCTGCTTTATTAAGACTTTTTCTGCTTGCATTTCACCCTCTCCTTTCCTTGCTCTGCCTTGCTTTCTGATGTTCTTCACTCTTTCCTGCTCTTCTTTGACTTATCCTCCTCACACAACATTCACTGGTTTGCAGTTCAGAGAATTGGATCTTTCTATGTGGTTTCTTTCCACCTTGTTGTTTCTTATGTCATCTGCCTTCACCTTTCCGTTGCTTTTTCTTCTCTGTGTTCTTCACTTTCCCCTTCTCAAAGTGAAAAAACCTGTTAAATGATCTCAGTATTGACAAACAATCAGCTAGTTAGTTGTGGGAACTCTTGGCTTGTCCAGGCCTGAGGCATGCATGACTGCCAAAATCTGTTTGAGGACACATTACCTTAGGGATCATGCCGGTGGGGATCAGATGAGTGTCTTCAACACAGCTGGCTCTCACACCCCCTTGGTCCAGGCCCAGGAGCACTAGGTCCTGTCCTGCCTGATAGTTCCTAATTTCAGTTTCAGATCCTCTGGAAGAACTGGGATCCCCCCCCCCCGTTCAGTGGTGGAGCTGTGCAGTTACAGAAACACCACCCTGCGTCTCCGCTGAGGGAAATGGTCCAGCACAGCTCACTTGTCTGTGGCAGCTAACACACACCTGCACTCTTTGGGGCCTGACTGTACCTATATTTTCACACAGCAGCTGTTTATTGGAACATGGGTAACGATGGTGAGTGAGTGAGGGAACCAAATAGTCCTGTTCTGGTAATCTCTCAGAAGAGGACTTTTTGTGCCACTAGTGTAACTATTGCATCGCGATGCAGTTGCTTATCTATAGCATATTCTCCCCTGGTTTACTGAGCTGTAAATTTAGCTTGTTACCTGTGACAGATTTATGAATACATTCATTATAGCAGTTAACAGCTTCAGACAGAAGCTAAGAGATACCCAAAGAAAATGGATTATGGAAAACAATTACACCACAAAAAAAGCCATATCAGAACACTGTGAGTCAGCACAGAAATATAAAAGAACGAGGAAGGAGCGATGGTGTGTTGGGTTTTTTGTTGGTTTGTTATTTTGCTTTTTTGGGGGCTTTTTTAACCAGCATTTGCTGTTTTCTGGCAAAGAAAAGGAGAAAAAGGATTAAAAACTATCAGACACTTGAAAAGATGATTACTGGAACATTTTGTTCTCTAGGATTTTTGTCAGATTCTGGAGAAAATAGCTGGCTGAGTTTGTTCTGTTCCAGCAAATTACTGAACCTTGCAGGGTAAAGACACAATAGCGTAGAATATTATTTGAAATGCCCCCAGGGTTTCTGTTACATGCGCATGCATTTAATTAATTCTATCAATTTGCCTAATAGCCCCTTGAAATTCTCAAAACATGGCAAAAGGCAGAACTGCTGATTCACACCCCTCAGCAGTACAAAACCGTACTTCTCCTGGCACAAGCAGGGTAGGGTAAAACTGCATATGCAAATAACGCTGCAGACTTCTGCAGTTTTGGATGAATGCATGCGTTCATTTGTAGCTGTTGGGTTACTACAGGAAAGGTAAATGTGTGTTGCAGTGTGAAATGATGATATCTAACCTATAAGCACCTGACTCAGTCAGACATAGAGCCAAAAATTTATCCTCAAGTAATAACATAGTTTTCCCCCGTGTAGGTGGGAGCAAAGGCTGTTGTTCTCAGTTAATACTTCAGCACAAGTTGAGCTGTGGAACTATGCTCAGGAAAGGCACACAGAGCTGAAGAGGAGGCAGCAATACTGAAATCTAACAGTCAGAAGTCTTTTCAACCCAACATTCTCAAACATTGCCAGAAAGTACGAACGCTCTTAAAGCTCTGCTTATGGCTGATCCTGATGTTGCAAGTGCACGCGTGTGTTGGCGAGTGCACAGACACACATTTATAAACACGCTTTGCAAAGAAACACTGAGAGCAATTTCTACCAAGGAAAGCAGTGGTGACATTTAAGATGACTCTTGCACCACACACCTCCTGCTGATGGAAGTTAAGGAACTGTTCTTGCTGGGCGCATGCGAAGGGAAGGTGAGCAGAGCTCCTTCTCTCATGCCTCAGGCCACTTTCTATCATATTCGCTTCTCCGGCAAATCACAAAGGATGGGGTGTGTGTGTGTGGGAAGGTTAACCCAATAAATTTCAGCAATGAAAAGAGTGGCTTAACAAGTGAAAAACACCTCCCAAAGCTATTGATTCTGCAGCTTAAACAATAGGGACAGCAACTGAGCATAACCCCACTGCTGAAATTCTGGCTAATTTCAGGGTTTCATTAGAGTAGCTTCAACACTATCAGAGCAAACAGCTTGGAACACTCTGAAAAGAAACCAACACTCTCTGATGACCTGACAGCATTAGTAGCTTCTGTGCTATGGAGTGGGCGCTGGGAACCCTGACACCCTGTGCACGGTTTTCAGGGACCACCAGCTGGAGCTTCTTGTTGGGCAGTGCTGTGTGTTACTCCCACCAAGAGGACATAGCTTTCATCAACTGTATTTATGGCATTAAGTGAGGTCATTGGGTCCTTTTTCAGTTTCAGGTTTTGTTTTGGCAACTGTGTAGACACTAGGACATCAAAGCAGTCTTTTTGGATGTGTTACCCTGAAATCCCTCTTGTAATTTCTTTTCTACCTACTATCGATGAAACTCATCCCAAGCAGACAGCTGCATAAAGTTTAGTGACATTAAACTACCTACTTTTATGCCCTCTGCTCTCCCTGTGCACAGAATAAATGTAATTATTAGGCAAGAAGGAAAATCAGCTAATTAAACTGAATACCTCCTCCTCTAATTTTCTCAGCAAAAGAGCATCCCAGTAACTACCAGTTCATTGAAAGAGGCAATAGTAGCATTCATGTCCTTGCCTGTTCCCTTTTTCTCCTCAAACAATATTTTTTTCTTTGTTTCTTCTTTGCCTTTCTCAGTCTTGATTACAAAATGTATTTCAGTGCTTGAGGAAGGTACAGATGAGGAGATGAGCACTTGTGCTTAGTGTTTGTTTGTGCTAGAGGAGGAACTCACAATGCAAAAACAAACATAAGGCTTGAGGGCTGCTTGCCTTGCACAGTAAAAGCAGGGCCTTCATCTGGGTCAGAAGTAGGTCCTAGGTGGTTCCAGGACCACACTTCCTAACTGCTCTGCTCCAGTAAGGAGAAAAACACTGTGTATGACTTGGCCCATTGCCCTGTAAACGTACATCACCTCACTTCAGAGCCCAACAGCAACCACAGTCCACCTTGGAGTCAGGATGTGTCTGTGAAAGTGATGCACACTCCTATCACCCATGAAAGCCAGAGGAGTCTACCAACTCTCTAACCCGTTTAATGAAAGCAGCCTGATGCAATCACCTGACCAGACGTTTAGCATAGCTGATCCACACCTGCACAGTAGGACTGCCCCTACATCCAGGCACGCACAGACTGACTGTATGTCACACAAATCAGCCTCCTAGAAGTATGTGGCTTGCTACACCCACACTGCCCTGTCCACACTCAATGCTATATCCCTGGATCCCCATGCCAAGAAATGGCAACTCAACTGCTCCTCTGATGCTGTTGGACAACACATGGGAAGGCAGCTGGGTGGGCTGGAGCTGTACAGACAGTTTGCAGATAGCAGACTACCCTTGGCTCTGTGATGTCTGTGCTTCCTTAGATCTGCTTGGTTCTCTACACAGTCTGGGGAGCCCTTTGGCTGGTAGAGTGGGAGGACTTAGAAGGCTTCTTGTTCAGCATCCTTTGATTTCTGCTGAACAATGTCTCCTTCTCTGATGCTTTGCAAGCAGCTCGCTGTCATCCTTTCTCTCCTCAAATGCTTTTACATCAGGAAGCCTTGTTACACTCCATAAACAGTTATCCATCCTTGCTGTACAAGTGAGGAAACAGGGGCACATCTTTTACTCTCTCTCATTTTACAAATGTCCCAATTTTGGGAAGCTGAATTTGAAAGTTACAGCCTAATTTTCAGCCATGCTGAAACCCAGCATAAGCACCTACAAATAATGTACATTTTGGAAAAGCTCCACCTAAATTGTTGACCCAAGGTCACACAGCAGAGTTAAGAAGTGAATCCAGATGTCCTGATGATTAGCTTTGTCTATTGGCATTCAGTCAAGTGTTCCCTCCTAAAATAAGCTTCCTGAAGCATCTAAGACTATAGTCTTAGAACTCCCTTAAATACACAGCACTGGTAAGAACTGATTTTCAAATGAAAGAGGGGAAAAATTCCATGGGATATAGCCCCAGAGGGCAGGGGGGCCCAAGACGGTTGATATTCAAAGATCACCTACTACAAGCTCAGGAGTGTTGCATCCTAACTAGAAGGAAGTGCAGCAGGAGAGCCAGGAGAGCTCCTTGGATGGATAAGGAGCTGCTGAGGAAACTTCAAAGGAAAAAAAGAGGCTTATAAAAGGTGGAAGCAAGGACAGGCTGGCTGGGAAGAATACAGGGATGTTGTTCGGGAAGCTAGGGACCAGACTAGGAAACTAAGGCCCAGTTAGAATTAAACTTAGCTAGGGATGTGAAAGATAACAGGAAGGGATTCTATAGGCATGTATCAAATAAAAGATGGACTAGAGACAATGTAGGCCCCCTCTGGAAGCTATCAGAAGAACTGGCTACCCTGGATTTGGAGAAGGCTGAGGCTCTGAATGACTTCTTTGACTCAGTCTTCACTGGCAGATGCTCTGACCACACCACCCAAGTCTTGGAAGGCAGACACAGGGACTGGGAGAAGAAGATCTTCGGCCCACTGTAGGAGAGGACCAGGTTCTAGACCATCTTAAGAGCCTGAATGTGCACAGATCCATGGGATCTGATGAAATCCATCTGCAGGTCCTGAAGGAGCTGGAGAATGAAGTTGCTAAGCCACTGTCCATCATATTTGAAAAATCATGGCAGTCAGGTGAAGTTCCCGATGACTGGAAAA